>RJWM01018634.1:0-40494 GCA_004363535.1 Dasyprocta punctata
ACAGACACAGTAGATGCTCCAGCCAGCCATGACTGATATCCTAGCTGACAGGCAGCCTTCGCCTCTACATGTGTGAAAGAAGGACACCGCAAATGACTCAAGTTCATCCCTTTGAGGAAAAAATCTTCCCTACGTCCTCCTCAAATTGCACATTCCCGAGCAAAATAAATGTTGCTGTTCCTTTAAGCAACTAAGTTTGGAATGGCTTCTTTTTTATTTTTATTTATTTATTTATGTATTTATTTATTCGTTGGTTTTTTGAGAAGGAGTCTCACTACAGTTCAGACTGGCCTTGAAATCACTATGTAGCGCAGGTTGGCCTCAGACTCACAGCGATCCTGTTCAGAAAGTCCTTGCCTACCCCTGTGTCTTCATGGGTTTCACCCGTTGTACCTTCTGGCAGATTGTTTCTGTTTTACCATTTTGATCTTTGATCCATTTTTATTTTAGTTTAATACATGGTGAGACATATTGGTCTAGATTCAATGTACTGCATGTAGATAACCAGTTTTCCTAACAGCATTTTTTCAAAGAAGTTATCTTTCCTCCAGCATAATTTTTGGCCTTTTTGCTAAAAATCAGGCTATTGAATGTTCCTGGAGTCATTTCTGCATCCTCTACTCTGTCTCATTGATCCACAAGTCTGTTTAGTAGTTTAGGTTAGTGTAATTTAGTTGTTTAGCTTAGCTTGGTTTTAGTACAGTGCAGTGCAGTTTGTTTTGGGGAGGTCCCACGCTGCTTTTTATCACTGTAGCACATAATATCACTTGATATCTGAAATTGTGATGCCTCTTGATTTGCTTTCATTGCACTGCTTTGCTTTTGCTATGCCGGATCCCTTGCAAATCCCTTCTGACCATATAAATTATAGAATTGTTTTCTCTAATTTGGTGAGGAATGCTATTTGCTATTTTGATTGAAACTGTGTTAAATCTGTTTATCAGTTTTGGAAATATGGACATTTTGACAATATAGGTTTGGTCTATCCAGAAAAAAAGATATTTTTCATATTTTGATGTCCTCTTTGATATCTTTTTGCAGAGACTCATTTTCATTTTAGAGTTCTTTCACTTTTGTGATTAGGTTAATTTCTAAGTATTTAACATTTCTTGTTTCCTAATTTCTTTCTTGGTGGGTTCACTACTGTTGTACAGGAATGCTATTGGGGTGTGTGTGTATGTGTGTGTTTGTGTGTGTTGTGTGTGAGTGTGTTGACTTTGTGTATGTGTGTGTTTGTGTGTGTGTGTGTATGAGTGTGTTGACTTTGTATTCTGCTATGCTACTGAACTTGGTTATTAATTCCAGGATATTTTTGATGGACTTTTTGGGTCTTCCATATAGAGGATCATGTCATCTGCAACAAATGATAATTTGACTTCTTCCTTTCCTATACATATGCTTTTATTTCTTTCTCTTGCTTGGTTGCTTTGGATAATGTCTGGAGAACTATATTGAACACAAGTGGTGATAGCAGACATCTTTGCTTTGTTCCTGATTTTAGAGAGAAACCTTTTACCTATTCCCCATTTAATATGATTTTGGTTGTAGATTTGTCATAAAATGGCTTTTATCAGATTGAGATGAGATCCTTCTATACCTATTATCTTTAGGATTTTGTATCATGAAAACAGATCTTGAATTTCGTCAACGGGTTTGTCTGCATCAAGCGACATTATCATGTGTTATTTGTCCTTGCTACTGATGTAGTGTATTACATTTATTAATTTTCATATTTTGAACTATCCCTACATCTCTGTGATGAATCCTGTTTGCTCATGATGTATGATCTTTTTTATGATTTGTTCCATTCTATTTTCCAGTATCTTGTTGAGGATTTTGTGTCTGTTAATTAAACAGATTGGTTTGTAGTTCTCTTATTTTATTTGGGTGTGTGTGTGTGTGTCTTTTTCTCATTTTAGAATCAATCCAGTACTAATTTCCAGAAATGACTTTGAGAGTACACCTTCCTTTTAATTTTGAGGAGAATGAGCATTCAATCTTCCCTAAAGTTATTGTATAATTCTTTAGTGAACACATTGAGACATGGGCTTTTCTCATTTGGTAGTTCTTCATTACTTCTTCAATTTCAATGGCCATTATTGAATTGTTCAGGGGTTTTTTTTTGTATCATCTTGGCTCAGTTTTGGTAATTCATATGTATCTAGGCATCTATTCATTTCTTCCAAATTCTCAAAAATTATTGGAGTTCAAGTTCTCAAAATAGTTGCAAATAAAACAAATAGTTGCAAATAGTCTGGATTTCAGCAGTGTCCATTGTAATATTGCCTTATCTTTCTAATTACACTAATGTGGATCTTTTCTCTTTTTCAGTAAGATTGGCTAGGTACTTTTCTATCTTGTTTACTCTTTCAAAGAATCAGTTCTTTGATTCATTATTTATTTTTAGTTTCAATTTCATTATTTCTCCTCTGGTCTTTATAATTTCCTTCAGTGTACTAGCTTTGGATTTAGACTATTGTTCTTTTTCTAAGAATTTGAGTTACAACATTAGCTTATTTATTTTGAGTTGCTCTGTTTTTGTTTTGTTGTTTTGTTTGATGTGGGCATTTATAGCTATAAACTTCCCCCTTAGGACTGCTTTCACTGTGTCCCATAGGTCCTGATATATTTTATTGGCATTGTTTGATTCTAGGAACTGTAGGAATTGTCTAATTTCTTGTTATTTTCTGTGACCTATTGACTATTTCTGTGTGTTTGCATAATTCCTGTGGTTTCTCTTGCCACTGATTTCTAGTTTCATTGCAGTATGATCTAATAATATGTGTGAGATATTTGAATTCTTTTGCATCTTAGTATGTTTTGTGGATTACCATGTGATTTCTTTTGGAGATAGTCCCATGTGGTTCTGAGAATGTATACTCTGTTGTTGTTGGGTAAAACACTATAGATATCATTAAGTCTATTTTTAAAGGTTTAATTCAACTGTAATATGTTTATTGGGTTTTTTTTTTTGGTTGTTTAGTTGATCTATTTGTGACAATGGGTATCGAGATCCTCTATTATAATTTTGTTGGTATTTCTTGGATTTTTTATGCCCAGTAGTACTTGTTTATGAAATTGGAAATACTGATATTTGATATATTGTGTTTATGATTGTTGTATATTCCCACTCAGTTATTCCATTAACCATTATGTAATCATCTTCTTTGCTACTTCTGATCAGTTTTGAATTGATGTCCACTTTGTCCAAAATCAGGATAATCACTCCTGCTTTTTTCGAGGTTCTCCTTACATGGAATACTTTTTCTCATCCTTTGGTTTTTAATCTATGAATTTCCTTTTGGATTAAATGTGTTTCATGTATACAGCATACCTGTGAGTTTTATTTTTTGATCCATTCTGCAGTATGTGTCATTTGGGGACTTGAGACCATTTACACTGAGAGTTCATACAGAAAGATATTGATTTTCCTGTCATTACATTATCATCCTGTTGCTAATGTCTTTTTTTTTCTTCTCCCCTTTTGCTTAACTGTTCACCCTGCCTGGTATATTCATTCTATTTGACTTATTGGCATTGTTGGTTTCATTGTCTCTTTCTAAGATATTCCCTGAGAATATTTTGGACTGCTAGTTTGGTGATCACGAATTTCTTTCTTTGTCATGGAAACACTGTATTTCTCTATCAGTTTTGAAAGACAGTTTTGCATGATATATCAGTCTGGATTGGAAGTTGTTTCCTTTTACCAGTTGAAACACTTCACTCCAGGCTTTCCTGGTCTTTAAGGTTTGTGTTGAGAAATCTGCTGTAATTCTAATGCGTTTACCTTGATAAGTGATTCATTGCTTTTCTCTAATAGGTTTTAAGATTCTGTCTGTGTTGTACTTCTGGGATTTTGACTCTTATGTGTCTTGTCCTCTTTTGATCATACCTATTTGGGTTTCTATATGCCTCACTTTCGTGTATATTTAAGTCTTTTCTTAAATGTGGGCAGTTTTCATCTGTTATTTTGGTAAACAGGTTTTTTATGCCATGTATACTATCATGATTTTTCACTAGTTTGAATTAATCTTAGATTAATCTTCTTTGCAACGTCTAGCAGCAGTTAGGTCCATTTTTATTGTTCTCTTTTTGTTTTTAAGGTGTCTCTGTATTATTGGTCTCTAACAACAACCCTATTTTCTATCTCTGTTCTCATACTGGTTGCTTCTGTCTATACTGTCAATAAAATTTTTAATCTCCAGGACTTCTATTTCAAAAATTTTTCTTAATTCTTTGCTAAACTAGTATTTCATGTATCATTTTATTTGGCTTAGTTAGGTTTTTACTAGTGTCTCTTATAAGCTTTCTGATCATTTTTCTTATTACACCCATTGCCTATTTAATTACATCTTCTTTGAACTCATCAAACAGCTTATTGATCTGGTTTATTATTTGCCTCTGTTATCCTTTCAAACAATTTATCTATGTAGTTTTTGCTCTCCACCCCTCAAAGCACCATAGATCACTTTTGGTACTGGGAGTTTTGGGAGGCATTTTGTTGCCTTGTCTTCTCATATTTCCATTGATTTCTTGTTTGTTTGTTTGTTTTTGTGCTGAGGTTTGCAGGCACATCATGAGCGTGGCTAAATATAGTTCTATGCCTCTGTCTCAAATTCCAACCACCTCTGTTAATTTGGGAGAGAAGTATGCAGTGTCATTGGCCCAGCTTTCAGTTCTTTGTAAATGGACTACAGTACTGTTAATAATGCAAAGGTAATTGAGATATTGATATACAGACAAAGCCTATTAGTAGCAATAGCTGTGTGACCCTGGCAATAGCAAGTAAATCAGCGATAATGATATTGTCCAAGACAAACTGAATATTCGTATACAATAAGAACCAAAAATGTACCATAGAAAAGAGATCTGTAATCACAGGGTAAACCCTAAGACAAATCAAATATTCACATACAGTAAATATGTTCTAGTGCTAAAGCTATACTCCAGGAACAATAGGAAAAAATTCAACAATAACAACATATAGTTAGCTAAGAATAAAAATATGGAACACCTCACAAATTTGTGTGTTATCTTTGCACAGCATCATGCTAATCTCTACGTTATTCCAATTTTAGTATTTATGGTGCCAAAGTAAGCACAATATTGTCTATTATTTTTATAATGTATGTGAAAGTTTAGGGGAAAAAAGGCTACATGGAGCCAAAGACACTTTACATAAACTCATTGAACTGAAAGGAAAGGAAGGTACTCCATCAGAATTTATAGTGAATAGCACAGTCTGTGTTGCAAGTATAACAGAATTGCAAATGTAGCAGCAATATTTAACACAGAATATCTCAACTAAAAGCACTTGAGACATTTCAAGAATAGCCTCTGAAATTATCTTGCAAAGTAAGTGTGCATTATCAACAAAGATAGTTTTAGTCTCTTCTTAAGGAAAGTTGACTCTTTTTAAAAATTATGAATTTTTTTAGCTTAATCATTTAATTTTCTACCAAACACTGTTGAAAGTGTTTATTTTTCAAAAATATAGCATATAGTAGTAAGCTATGATTATATAACAGTGATCATTCTTTATAGTGATGACTATTTGAGAATTATTTTATAAAAAGTATATTTTTTGGTTTAATTATCAGCAGATAAATTTCCTCAGTTTCTCTATTGCATTAGTCATTAGTTCATCTCTGAAAAGCTTCCCTCTTCTTTCTCTTATTGAAAGTTGAAGGTAATAGATGATTGTACTGAGCCAATGATAATCAAGTGGTCAAAATTCCCAGTTTCTCTTGAAATTAGTGTGGTCATGTGATATATGTCTGGGCAAATGAAATTTATGGATATATGCCTAGAAAGATTTTCCTTTCATGATTTAAGAGAGAGAGAGAGAAAGAAAGAAAATATTTTCCTTATATCTTCTACCTTGAATACATACATAATGTCTGGAGTTGCAGGATACTTATTATGATAAAAAAATGTCAAGTACACAGAAAAAGTCAAATAATTCTAGCCTTTTCACCACCAATGCCAATCACCATCTATTTCCAGGCCAGGCCTCTTGTCAGGTGAAAACCATGTGCCCCAATTTTTTCAAACAATGCTAAGCTGGAGTTTTGTTATTTAATGATTGGCACAACAACTAATTTAAGATCTTAGGTAATGATGATCTCCGTATTTTAACTGTACAACTTGTACAACATGAAGCAGTATATCAGAGAAATCTTTCAATATTCAAAGTTTCAAGAAAAAGATAATAGCAAAATACATAGTAAATGAGTGTCAGAACTTTCAATAAGTTCTCTATTCTTGTGGATAAGAATTTAATAAACATTGGGCAAAGAATTCCACTACATTAATATGTACATTTATAATAAAAACTCTAAATTTGTTCTTTTTTGATGTCAAAGGAACTGGTTATTATGAATTGTAACTGTTAAGTCACAGAATTCTTCTGTTCCCTGATAAAACCATAATTCTTTTGTCATAATGTTGTGTCTTTTTTTGGTTAATTGTGCCAAATCTCGCCAAAAAAATTAGCAGTAAAAACAACAGTGAGATACAATGATTTATATTCACCACAAAGTATATGATAGATTTTGAAAGCCAAGAAAACTTTGCTAAGTCCAAAAGCAAGCACTGTTTGATTTTCATGTCCAGACAAGAACTTTTCTTCAAGATTTGGTGATATAAATCAATACCCCTGTGCTAGAAATTGCATAGCACAAGGCCAAATCTTTTCCTTTAATTTTTAGTTAAAATATGTTACGGATTGCACAAATTATGTCTTAGGGGAGCTAAATGAACTTCTTTGATTCAATTGATTCAGACTTAAGATACTATAGATTCCAATTTTGCTTTTCCTTTTTCTAAGTGTTTAGATGTCAAAAGCACATCAAATTTCTAAGTATTTTTCTAAGTTTACTTCTGTTAATTTCACAGTTGAGATGTCACAGATATATAGATTTGGATTCAGAGGCAGCAGAAATCAAGCATCATAATCCACTGGCTTCAAAACAAGTCTAGATTTCAACAACAAATCAACAGACAGCAGTAGCAAGAAAAGGCAGATGCTGGGGTTCAAATCTGTGGCTAACTATCTGTAAGTCTGCAGCTTCCCAAGTCAAAAGCTAGCTGACCTTTTCAACTCTGATTTTTGTCATATATAAATATCTAAAGGGTACAGCTAATGGGTGAGGATAGCTCAACAGACTGTAACAAAAATAAGCAGAACCATCTTGCTGTCAAGAGGAAGGGAATCAGGTCATTTTCATTGAAAAAATCAGTTGAAGCAAAAAAAGGCTTACTTTCAGGGAAAGGATTGGAAAGATACCTAGGTCCCAGCCAAGGAGTCGTGTGGAATTGCTGCAGTAGCTTAGCCAAAAGAACTATGTAAATTAGAGGCGAGTGGGGGAAAAAATTAGTTTATTAACACAGTGATGAACAAGCATGTATTAATCATAGTTTTAGAACAGTAAAACTAAATATGGACCTGCCCACTGGCATATAACAGTTTACAATTCCTGGCTAAGGTCAACTGAGGGATGCACCAAGTTGAGTTTTCAGAAAGTATAACTTCATAATCTTCCCTTGAACAGTGTTGAAACAGATAGGAACTGCAGTTCTTGAGCCACTTGCCAAAGGTTTTCCTTCAGTGATCTATAATGGCTTGATCATGCTTTGGATTTTGTAGTAAACTATTATTACAATAAGAAAAGTCAAGTTAACAACCTATAAGTTGAAAACTGACTATAGATCCCCATCATAGGTTCTTCAGAAGTTCTTTATACACACGCAGAAGTTACTATTAAAGATGAATTGCTATACAAAGAGTATATGGAGGTTGTATGTTATGGCAATAAAAACACATTTGGTTAAATGCTCAAGAAGATTTTCCTATTTTTTTTAAGATTTTCCTTTTTTCCCATAAAATATACTAAATAAATCCTACTTCCCACATGACCTGGAAATTACCAACTCCAAATATATCTTGGTTACTTTTCTCTAGTTGCTGAGACAAAATGCTCAACCTCCAAAATTATAGAAGGAAAGGTTTATTTAGCTCACAGTTTATACAGGTTTCAGTCCACAATCAACTGGCTGCAAGGCAGGGTGGCATGGCACAGGAGCAGCCAATCATGGCAGCAGCAGGTACCAAAAGTGACAAGAGGAAAAAGGGGGAAAAGGGAGAAGCACACCTGCTTTCCTCCCTTACATTGCATGCTGGCTCCCTGCCTCTTGGCAGGTGCAGCACTCACACCACCAATCCCAGCGCTAGACAATGAACCAATTACAAAGCTAAATTCAGCCACCTCCATGACTGCAGGAGGCCTTGGGGGGACATTCAAGCACAAGCCATAACAACATACAGTCACATTACTTCTGTCTCATGCATATCCCCTGCTTCCTTGATGAACACTTTAACAAATCTTTGGGAAGATTTTGTCACCTGGCTATTCTAAGGATAGCATGTCCCAAAATCTAATTTGAGTTATTTCTCAAGAGCAGTTGCTTTTCCCAAAATTTGTTTGCTTTGTTTCCTTTTCAACAAGGAATGTATTTATTAACAATATGATTCACAACTTGGTTCTTGCAGGATGAACTAGGTAATTATTTTGAGTAGCCTCAAAAACTTGCACAAAATCCTTGCACAGAAACACTATATTAAAAGCATGACTTTATCACTATACTAGTAACTGAATTTACTACTTGTATTTCACTTTTTTAGCCTTTCAAAAGATCTATTGTAGATAATGTATTGTCATAACATGTTTTACATAGGAAGTGCATATCTTCTTGATGAACATGGTATTCAGATGCCATACGTGTAAGTTAGGACTCCTTATATTGCAAATGATAGAAATCCAGTAAAACTCATCTAAGCAAAAATAAAAAGCTAAATCCAATGAACAGAAATAGTAATTTGTTATGCATCTGATTAGTAAGAAAAAAGATCAAATGAGTAGCAGACATAACTGCATTTAATTTGAAAGCTACTCTCAAAGTTACTAACCCAGGAAAAACCACACTTACTTAAAACCAGAAAATAAGCAATTTGACGATTGAATTTATTTGATACTTTTTAAGATTTTACAGTTGATACAGTGCACTAGTACAAGGAGTTTCCTGCATCTATACCCAAGAAATTACATTACTTTATTGTTTATTCTAAAAGGTTGTGCCTGCTATCTCTCTATTGTGGACAATTTCTTTAAACATTCTATTCCAATAGTAAGATTTGCTTTCCATTTAATTTTATATGATATGAACATTGCTATCTTGACTTTTGGTTTTATTTGACTTAGATATATTTTTCTTTTGTTTCTATCACCTTTTTTGCTGGGAGTTTGGGCAGGGATGAGGGGACTGAAATTCCAAAACTGCAAAAACATTATGTAAGTTTTGGTGGAAAGCTGTGACCCATCCATCATTTTATTTTATGGCACCAGGGATTGAACTTACAACCTCGCACTTACCAAACTCCCGGCCCTGGTTTTTTGAGGCAGGGTCGCACCGTGTAGCTCAGGCCGGCCTTGTGCTTGCGTTGTAGCCCAAGCCGGCCTCGAACTCACAACGCTCCTCCTACCACAGCCTCCCGAGTGCTGGGATTAAAGGCGTGCGCCACCACGCCCGGCTTAAATTCATTTTTAAAAGTAGATCTCTTACATTCTGTGTAGAGAGAGGTAGGTTTTCATTCTTATTTTTGTTGTTGCTGTTTTAACCAAATATGGCACTCTCCTCTTAGTTCTTGCTTTTCCTCGAATAGGGACACTTTACTTTTTTATACTAAAATCATCATTGTCATTCTGCCAGATAATTTTGCATTTACTTCTGCCATCATATTTTTATATTTGTGATTTTTCATATCTTTTAATATTAGTTGTGTGGTAATATTTTTGCTTGTTTTGTTATTTGTTTGTTTTAGTCCAGAAAAAACTATTTCTTGATAGACTTGGTAGCTTGAAACCTGAAATACTTATTTGTTTTCTATAATCTTTCCACAAGCATTTTAGCTGGTTCCTTATAGAAATTTTATTCTAGAATATCACCAAATATTATTTTTTAAATGTAGTTTTACTTTAAGAATACAAATGTTACTGTTCTCTTGGTTAAAACAATTGCCAAATTTGACCAAATAGCACTGGTAAATATTTTAAAGACATTTGATATATAATATTCTTTCAAACTTTGAATTTCTCAATAATGAGGGTTTTATTCTTTTTTCTAAACTGTATAATACATACTGTGAAGGCAAAAGAATAATTATGATTCACATTATAATGACTAAAATAATAAATAAAATACATATCTATGCCCCTCCTGATTTTATTCCATGCATGTCCCTAGATGTATGTATATCAATGTACATGTGCTTTCTCAATGCATTATTTAATTTTGGCTGCTTGGGACTCATACAATGAAATATATATGAATGTTTTTCTCAAAATTGTGTGTTAGAGATTCATCCATATTTATGTGTGCAGTGGTAGTTAACTTTCCCTGCAGTAGAGAATCTTAGTGTAAACAGATAGCACAAATCATGTATCCACTCAACAGGGCTGTATATTCTGGTACATGTGCACATCTCTTAACACTACAAACATGAATTTCTCTTGGGTGTGTAATATATATAGTTAGTTAGGAGATATTCTGCTAATTAGCAGAATATAGTCATTGTCATCTGTATAAAATAAACGTCATTCTTTCCCAAAAGCACTAGTCCAATTTTAATTGTCACTATTCCAGTGACAATATGTGCATGCTCTCATTGGTCCACATTCCTATCAGCATTTGACATTGCCATACTGTTATGATATCAGACTCAGGTTTGAATGCCTGGATTTTGTCATATAAGAGGATAAGCCTCCTAAGTGCAGTCCAGACTCAAAGGAGCAGAAAATCCAAGGTGTGATCAACATATTCTACATATACACCATACATCTCTATATGCTATGAATGTTTAATTTTTTTAAGTCATTACAGTAGAAGATACATTGCCATTAACCTTCCTCAAAATACTCCTCCTCACTTCAAACACACTTATTACCTCTTTCTTGCCACTTTCCTAAGCAGCTCTGGAAGTCTTCTTTTGTGAGTGTCTTTAGAAGATTTAACTGAAAATACCATAAATACTGCTGGAATGTGCCATGCAGTGGGAAAGCAGGCTCATAAGACATTACAGTGTGTCCTTGTTTACCTTATTTGTCAGATCTGGCATTGTCTAACTTCTGGCTCTTCCTCAAAATCAATATTAAAGCTTCAGGCTTTGAAGCAGCCATGGCAGTGCAACCACAGACACTCAGGAAAGAAGACTTCATGCACTGTTTCAGAATGAAGCAAGAGTACTGGGGTAACTGTGTGCAAGGCAAAGCAAGAGGGGATATTTGATGGGAATTACTGGCAATGTATCTTTTACTATATTTTTTTTTTTTTTTTACATTTAAACATCCACTACATGTTTTACCATACCTGGTAGAGTTCACTTTCATTGTGAGGTGCATCATGCATCCTAATGGTGATTACACCCCAAAGATAGCATGATTACCAGTTTCCAAATTTTTAAAGTTGATACATGGTCATACAACAACTTCTGGTAAATATATCAGAAAAACCTTCAGAAATTCTTTTGGTTTTTACTAGGCTATCTATTAATTTCTCTCATTTATATGAAAACAATCGTGTCATCTACAAGGACCTCCAATTCAAAAGTTTCACTGTCTTAGCTTATGTTAGATTATTTACAAAGTAATTCAAATCATACGTGTATTTCTGTTCTAAGCTAACTCTAGAATTTATCACTTTAGAAATTCCCCACCAGTGTAAGCAAGTTTGGACCCAGCATACACTTAGCCAAAGCCATTTTTTAAAATGAGTATATGGCCGGGCATGGTGGCGCACGCCTTTAATCCCAGCACTCGGGAGGCTGAGGTAGGAGGAGCTTTGTGAGTTCGAGGCCGGCCTGGGCTACAACGCGAGCGCAAGGCCAGCCTGAGCTACACAGTGCGACCCTGCCTCAAAAAACCAGGGCTGGGAGTTTGGCTCAGTGGCTTAAGTACCTGCCCTGGCAGGCGTGAGGTTGTGAGTTCAATCCCCAGTACTGCAAAAAAAAATAAAAATAAAAAATAAAATGAGTATATGAACAATATTTGGAGAAATATACTGCCTTCTTAAAAGAGTATCGGTACTCAAATATGATTGCTGTAAAAAGAATAAACGTAAAAAATCTAGTGTTACTCTGTAATACAACTGTGTTTGAAACTAACAGGTAATTTCCATTTTAATAATGCCCAATTTCAATATGGCATTGAATCCAAATGCAAAAACAAAATACTTGCTTTGTTTAAACCTTGACTTAAAACATGAAACAAGGAAGATAGCACCTGAGTTTCTCAACTCTCTCACACCTACCAGTTTTCTGATTTGCAAATAAGGTTTAGCCTATAAGTTTGTACATTGCCATCTTCGTGACATCAAAAGATTTATGGTAAGCCAATTTTTAAATTATATGAACTCAACACACACAGTCATACTTTAGTACTCATCAATTCTGGAACTTATGACAAGTGCTGAAACCTATAAATCCCAAATGATTTTTCCCATAGGAAATAATGTAATCAGAAATTGCGGAAGTGCACCAGCACTTTCACATTTCACTGGGCTAATATCAGCCTTTTACTGGGCTAGTGTTAGCCTTTTAGGCTTGATAGTATCACCCTTAACCTTTTTCGACTCATGATTCCCACTTAATATGCACAAAACTAGAAGCCAGTAACAGCAGCTATGTGGGTTCTGTACTCCTTGTGAAATATCAGGGGTCTGATGCAAGTGTCAGTCCTGAAAAATTTTTGTTTCTCCCTCAAAATGCCGTGATACTGGTTTTGACCAATTCTGAAGCCACTGAGTATTGAGATATGACTATGTAAGACATTATAAGACCATGTTTTTGTGACATAACATTTCTCATTTTACAAAAGGATATTTCCCAGAAGTACTTATTTACTTGCTTGTTGCCATATTGCCTCAAGAGTCTACAACTCCAGTATGAGATCTTGTCACTGTATTTCCCCTCCCCTCACCCCCCTGGTGGAACAGAATAGGAGATTTTGGAGGTTGTGGTTACATTTGGAACAACCAATACAGTGGATAGATTTTCCACAATCCTTCTGCTGTCCTCCTGTTATTTGCTTTTATTTGTTCCTTTTGACATGCCGTATTCTGTAGTTTACTGTGAGGGTAATAGATGAAGATTTGTTGTTGTTTTGTTGTTGTTGTCTTTCTGAGATATATTTGGAATTTTTTGAACCAAAGTCCTTATGTCTTTCAACTACTGAAAATTTTCAACCATTATTTCTTCCAATATTGCCTGTCCCTGGTTTTTTTTATTCTTATTTTTTGTGATTCCTGTTAAACTTCTATTGAACGATTTCATTAGAACCTCCATGATTATTTTTAACCTCTCTTGATATCTCCCATCTGCTTATCTCCTAATTTCCATCTGTTTCTCACTCTATAATGCATTCTGGATGATTCCTCAGATCTTCTTCCAGTTTGATTTGGGTTTTTTTGCTCAAGTTTCTTTTCATGTTATCTTTTTTCTTGTTCTCTCTTAACAGTTTCAGTTTCCTCTTTCTCTCTTTAATCATCACAAACATGCTTGTCCTATTGTTTGTCTGTATGATTATGACTTAAAAACTAATTTTCCCTGGGATTTTTGTTTGTTTTCTGTCTGAAGAATCTCTCTTGCTAAAGCTCAACTCTTTGGGTTTGGATTATAATTTTTAATTGTTAGTTTAATTGGGCTTTTCGCAGTTAATGCAATTCTATTCTTTTTGTACATGGATTGTATTTTTCTATGCCCACTGAAGTTGTGTTGCTTAAGTGACTCTATTGACAATAAAATGTGAAGTTAACTTGTGTCATTTTTTTTCAGTAGAAGTTTAAAAAGCCAGAATTTAGTCACCATGTCCCCTTGTTTTCTGCCTTAACAATTATGTGTGTGAAGTTGGAGTGTGAGTCAGTTTGGGTTCCTGTGTCCCTGTTGGCCTTGGCTACACAAGCAACTTGAGCCAGATCCAGCTGGCCAGCCCCAATGAAATTTGTTTACCTTCACCAGAATTTGTTCTATTGGGGAGCCCTATATTTCCCAGGTTATGAAAGAATCCTGAAACATTTTTATTTTAATTTCAGATCTGTATTAAAAGGTTCACTAGCTGGGCATGGTGGCGCATGGCTTTAATCTCAGCACTCGGGAGGCTGAGGTAGGAGGAGCGCTGTGAGTTCGAGGCCAGCTTGGGCTACAATGCGAGTGCAAGACTGGCCTGAGCTACATAGTGCGACCCTGCCTCAAAAAGCTGGGGCCAGGAGTTTGGCTCAGTGGCTTAAGCACCTGCCCTGGCAGGTGAGAGGTTGTGAGTTCAATCCCTGGTGCCGCAAAAAAAAAAAAAAAAAAAAAGGTTCACTGGCCATTAGTATTTGTAATGGCCCTATGCTGGAAAGAAAAGCCCTTTCAATATTAGTCAGTTTAATTACATTATATTATATTGCTTATTCAGTTTAAAATGTTAAATGATATATTGTTAATAAAAAGCAAAACGTGTATTTATATGCGTTCTATCTGGGTATATTATAGTGAAGAAAAGAAAGAATGGTCATCACATCCAAAAGAGATAAACAGAGCAACTTCAATAATTAGGACTAATTGAAGGAGGTTGTATTCCGGAACAACTTTTCTTACTGTACTAGGACCAGTCCCAGTGTCCTGTGAGTCTGAAGAAAGAGAGGCAGATAGATGCAGTATCACACAAAACGAATGTATCAATATACTTATTAACAAGTGTGATCCTGAGAGACAATAAGTTTAATTATACGTTTACAATTTTGATCAGAAGTAAGTGTATGTATATAGGTTTGGACAAAAATGACCACACCCTCCCTGGACTGTACCTGGTTCATCTTCAGCTACTGTCAAACAGTAAGACAGTCCTGGCTGTATGGTCTGGTTGTAAAGATCTGCATGCCACTCTAATTGGTTTTGTTTATGTACAGTTTGCTGGGAAATTATGAATGAAAAACAGACTGGTATTACTCAGGATGGCTGCAGTCACACCAAGCTGAATCCATACAAATGGGTTTCAACCAGTTGAAAATTTGAAATTATTGTCCACTTTCACAAAAAAAAGATGTTTAGTACTTTGTAAACATGATTTTTTTCAAGTTGTTTCAAATTAAATTTCTAGCAAGTTATTTGTTGAAACCATTAATGTCATATCCATGTAAATTAAAAGAATGAAATTCTAAAAATCAATTCATAGAGGCAAAGTTCAACTTTTTCAAACTTTAATTTTCAAAATTTCCAGACATTCAACTTGGATGGTTTGTACTAGCATGCTCATATTCTTTAATAGCTTTTCAATCCATTTCCTTTGATTTGTTCCATCTTTCACTCCAGAACTGGCACACAGTAGAAATTTAATACATCATATTAAACTAAATTGTATCATTTTGGGCTGATCTTATGCTACAAAAAATGATAAATTCTAAGAAGGTTAAAAGAACAGCTCAATGGATTTTGACTTTGAATTATGGATTGGTTAATGAGTGAAAACTGGAATATTCTCTGAGATGTGCTTTCTTTCAAACCAATGTTTGTTGAACTACAGACAGAGATATATTTTCACAATTGAAAAGCTCTTTACAAGAGTTTTTTTATAAGAGTTTTTAAATGCTGTTTTCATTTAGTAATAATCTGAAAAATAATATAACACATTCTGAATTATCTGGAAGATTAGAAATATTGCTTCCTGACAAATTTTTGCCCATGATTTGCATGTCACATAATCACATTAGGCTAACCAGGACCTCATTGAATGTTTTGAACCAACAGGACAAAAAACAGCTGGAATAAATCATGTATCCACACCAATCAAGTCTAACCAGGATCACAGTATACAAGTGATCGTAGAACATACTTTACCACATATCTTACTCCACAAAACTAATATACAGGTCAATATCATGGCTCCATTGTGAGAGGCCCATTTAATTTTAGCAATAAACGTTTTCTTTCACATTTAATTAGTTTTCAATTGACATTTTATAAAGTTTGTGGTAATGTTTCAATTTTATATAGTTTTATTTCTTTAGTTTTATAGTGATAGAGCTACATTCAGAAGAAGGATATTGATAATTTAATAAATTTGCATCTGTATTTGATGGTCATAAGAATTACTTTTGTCAAATGGAATATATGCGATTCTCAAGTTTGAAAGACATTGTACTATTTTTAATATCCATTCAAAATAGTCTACTGTATATGTGTTGGAATAGTTACATTCATACCCTGATTTTAGTTCTCATATAAATAATATCAATATACACGGGAACAAATGTTGATCCTTTCTATATCCTAAGGATTTCTCATATTACTGTAGCTAAAAGGGAGTTCAAAAATATTCCTTCCTTATGAGGTCAGTGAATTCTAATCAGCCAGTTGTCTTTATGAATGCTTTCACTTACACAAGAAGTTAATTATTGTTGGAGAACTAAAAACAACTTCCAGGCTAGTCTATCATTCAGAGTTTAAACAAAAATCTATCTTCAAAAAAAACTGCTTTTGAAAGATGTGAAAATCAAGTACATTTCTCTTTTAACTGAAGAGCAAGTCTTTTCAAACAAAGAAATGATTATTGCCATTTGGTCATTTCAACACCAAGACAGAACAGGCAATCAAAGATACAGCTAATCAGGAAGACAGCCTCAAGCAGTTAAAGCACCAGAGGAAAGATCACGTTTTTTAGGGTAAATAATACCCGCTATGACCACAGATTCAGTCATCCAAGGACCCATGCATCATGTTGATGGCACCATTTACATGAAGTCCCCACTGCGATCAGCTCTCTGACTTCCACATGAAAGAAAAATGCTTCCAAGGCCCAGTTAAAATTCTGATTAATAGGTTGGTCAGGTACAGAGCCAACATTAGCAATGGGCTGCAGTTGGTGCTTTGTCCAGAACCATGGATCATTTAGGATGAATAGAGCTCTCAGTGATGGAGTTAACAGCATCACTCAGGCAGCAACTTGAAATGCAGCCTCAGGGATTGTTTGGCCCTGCAGTTGGCACCACAGCCAGAAAACACTCCAGCTGGGCAGCAGAGCCCAGCCAGCCCTCCTCACCTGATCTGCCAAGTTTGGCAGGCGCTGCCCTTTCCACATCCAGATTAGGCATGCATGCATAGTGAACAGAGGAGATGTGATTGTGCTTCTTAATGGTGAGGAAGTTAGAATAGGTTAGATTTTTTTTCTTTGTTTTTAAACACACTATTATTTAAGATAGGCCGGCTAAGAAGCAACAATGAGGACAAGCTTTGAATGAGGAAAACAAGAAAGGATCGTAGCCCTAAGAAACTTCAATCTGTATGGATGATATTGTAACTGAATTTTTGCAATATTTATTCCTTGTGGAAAGGGGATGAGGCTTTAGCGATGTCAGGAAACCATAAAAATTCAAGAAAGCAGGGATACTCTAGCCACCCAGTCTTAGAGATACAGCTGCTGCCTGACGTTGCAGTACAAAGAACCTGGGTGAAAGGCAAAATGGTTTCAGGTTTTCCTGCTGTGGTCATTAGACATGTGAGCTGCTCTCAGAGGGTGTGTTGGGCCTGGGAAGCTAGACACCTGTTGTCGGAAGAAACACAATACACTTATTGATTTAAGAGGTCTTCACAGAGTAACTGAAGAGGACACACAGAAATCCAAAATAATAAATGAACCTACTACCCAATGATGTTGCAAAGGGGCCTCAAAAGGAAAGCCATAGATCCAGATTACTTTATCTTAGGCACTACAAAGCAGAAAGAATTGCTTATGGGAAGTTGGAGGAAGGGCAGGGAGAGACAAGTGAGGAGGAAAGCATTGCTTAATAAAAAATGGTGGTGTACTTGAGACCATCTGAAAGAACCCCTTCTGATTTATCTTCTTCCCAAGCTGCAGCAGCAGCGATTGAAGTGACTATAATAGCCCAGGAGAAATGTTGGTGCTATTACTTGGGTGATTGATGGAAGCACTGCCAAAACAGCTAGGGAATTTGTCAATGTGTTTTTTGAAGTTTGTAAATGATGACACTGGCAAAGTGTAAACAAACTCAGCTCCAGCAGACACGCTGCACAGTCCCCAAAACTGACACTCATTTGTTGGATTGTTCCAATTAGGAATCATCAACTGGAGTAACAGGCTCTGGTTTCTCAGGTCAGGGCCAGTGGAATCTGTGCAATATGCAAGACTTATAGAAAAGGATCAAAGTAACTTTTGTGAAGTTACCCAAAGGACAAAATCACAATTGATGCCAGGCATCTAGCAGAAGAAAAGCAAAGGGTCTAGGTATTTTTTATAACCTAAAGACTCTACAGCTCCATGACAATTGTGTGAATTGCATTAATTTTTTAATGTCAGTGTTACAATGGCTAGAGCTCCATTTGTGTGACTTTAGGAGGTCTAATTTTTATCAGGTTCTCTTTCCAAGATATTTCTAGGAGAAAGTTCTACATCCCCTGATCCATTCTGAATCATCATTGGATGACTTAACCAACTGTTCATTAAATTGAAACTCTCTTCAGAGTTTGTTCCTTCCATACATACTAGTTGGATGAGGCATATTGAACTCAGTGTACCTTATATTTGAGATATAGAGGTAAAGACATGTAAGGTCTGCACTCACCAGACTTTTATTCACTTAACAGAGACAGATATTAATCAAATAAAAATAAAATTAGTTATCTAATTGTACTTGTTATGATTGCTATTCATAATAAAGATATGTTAGTAGGCTAAGGATCTGTCAATAAGATAAGGACATAAAACAGGTCTTGACCTAGTTAAGTAAACAAACTGTAAGGAAGGGATATTGAGTGATGTCCTAAAACATATAGGAATCACCTTTGGATAGGTGTGTTACTCAGTTTTCCATCAACTGGGACAAAATACCCAATACCTAAGACTAAAATTAGGAAAGGTTTGTTTGGCTTACAGTTTTCAGAGGATTTTAGTCCATGATCAACTGTCTCTAAGGCAGAAACAGCATGGTTGAGAGCATGGCCGGGGAAAACTGTTCAACCCATGGCAGCCAGGAGGCAAAATACAAAGTGAGTACCAGGACAAGAATGCACATTTCCAGGTCATCATCCAATGACCCACTTTCCAACCAGATCCTACCTCTTAAGAGTACACTTAGCTACTGAACTCATCAATGGATAAATCTTTAGATCTAAACCATAACTTTCCACCCCTGGCCCCCAAAATACTCATGTTAATCTCCATAATATAAAATGTATTTAGTGGTAAAAGTATTAACAGGTCCAGCATTCCTGAAAAGTCCAAGTCCAAAGTCTCCTTTGAGACTCAAGGCAAACTCTTGGTTGTGAGTCCTTGTAAAAAAATCATAAACAAATTTTAAGAATTCCAGCATACAATGGTGCCAGTAAGCATTCCCATAGCAGGAGGAAGAAATTGGGGGATAGAAATGAAGCAGTCCAAATGAAGACCAAAATTCAGTAGGGCAAACATTAAATCTTACAGTTCCAAATTCACTACCCAGAGCAAGTCATGAAAAGATGTATACTCCAAAGGAGTTGGGCAGACTAGCAGCCCTTATATCATTGTAGCCTTCATGACTTCTGTCTTGTGGTGAGCTTTCCTCAGAAGTCAATCTATGTTTCTGGCATCTCCAAATTCTTGGGTTCTCCACAGGACCTTTGTTACTCTAACAGTTTTATGCACTGCTCTCTCAGAAGCACATTATCTAACTCCTGTAGCTTTCCTTTTAATCTTAATGGAAGCCTCCCTGACCCCATAGTTCTTGCATTGTGTATGCCTGAAAAAACAATACCACATGGATGGTATCAAGGTCTGCCACAAGCACAAACACTTCACTGGTACCAATTTTCTGTATTTGTCAGCTTTTCATTCACTGACACACAAAAAAATATTGATATCCACAATCTAAATGGGAAGAGGTTTATTTTGACTCACGGTTTTCAGAGAATTTAGTCCGTCATCAGCTAGCTCCAAGGCAGAAACAGCATGGTGGAGGATACGGCAGAGGGAAGTTATTCAGCTCATGGTAGCCAGTAAGTAAAGTGTAGAGGGAGGAGCCAGGGACAAGAATTTACCGCTCCAGGTCATGCCCTCAATTACTTACCTCTAATCAAATTCCCCCTCTTAACAGTACATTTTGATGCTGAACTGAATATACTACCTCCATAATCTAGTCACCTTCTAAACACATTAGATTTTAGGATATATTTTTGGATTCAAATCATAATAGCAGAAGTGGGAAAAGACAGATCCAGAAAAATAGAATAGCAAGCAAGAAGGCCTAGAAGGCATGCAAGATTGGAGTGTCATCAAGAAAAGCATTAAATTCAGAAAAAGAATAAGAAAAGTTCACATAAAGAATTGTAGACCATGATAAGAATGTAGGCCTATGTTTTCAGACAAAGCCATTAAGAGATTTCAGGCATGAAAATGATAGTGTCAGTTTACATTTGAAGAAGTCCACTGTGACTGGAATGCAGAGATTGCATCAAGGAAGCTAAGTAGGCACAGGTGTCAGTAATAAGAAGTTCTTGCAGTGGTTTAGGTTAAAAATTATGGTGGATTAGATAACAAATACAGCAATAGGAATAAAAAAATGAGCAGATTAGAAAGAAGTTTGAGAAGTAAAAACCACAGACTTTATAATTAAGTAGACATAGACAGTGAGGCAGGTTATGCCTTGCAATGATCAATTATTGTCTGTGGTCATCGTTTCAAACAGGTAAGTTTTTCAGTAAGAAAGAAAGAAGGTCTATGGCATTATGCTTTCCTTTAATAAAAAATAACATAAAGTAGAAACAAAGGCCTTTTGAACAAAGGCCTAGACCAGTGAAGGTGATACAAACAGCACAGGCATGATAGATCCATCACCACTGGCCTAGACAACAGTAGGCTGAAATACACATCACAAATTTTTTTTTCACTTCTTCAAAAACTAAGCATCCTGCAGCAAGAAAAATAAAATGAGATCTACAGAAACTCCTGGAGAATGAAGGCAAATGTAATCATGATTTTAAAAAGGAATCAAAGAATTAAAAGTTACATCTACAGAGGATGCACAGAGTACCCCACGAACACCAAGTTTAACAAAAAAAAAAAAAAAAGCCAGTTTCCTTGAGAGAAAATGAAGTTTATATGTTTATTTATTTCTGGAATACATTGTGGAACCAGGGCTGTGAATGCAAGTAAAATACTAGAACCCTTAGTGAGGTCAAATCTCAAAACGATATTCCCACTCCCCTATTCAGCAAGTGGTAAATTCATTCTTTATTTTGTTCCTGTTATTTTTAAAAATATGAGTCTCCAAAAAGAAATAACCTGAAATAAGTTGTACATTCCCTGACAAGCTAAGTCAAAATGTTTTCCTGTTTTGTTATAAGAATTCACACAATGTGAGTTTTTAATTTTAGGAATAACATATCTCTGTGAAAATCCGAGACAAATTTGCTTAAAGCTCCTTTGAAGTCAGTACCTGGTGAAAATCCCACCTCTTGGACATGTCATCCCAAGGACACATTCCATAGCCATCAGCTCGCTGTGTCCCCATCCCAACCCTATATTCAGAGCACACCAGTGTCCAGTGTCCAAGAGGTTTGACAAGAGAGATGGTCTTGTGAAGATATTTTTATTCTCATTTTGATGCTGCAGGAACTGAACTGCTTTGCAAAGGGACATCCAGACAGACTTCCAGGGAGGCAATAACTAGCACTAAAAGTAACTTCATCTGTCAAACTCTTTCCATAGAAACCCAAAAGGAACATGTGTACCATTGAAGCAAACTGAAAGCGTGTCAGCGTGATTGGCAAGCTGACTCCTCAAAAGAAGAAATAATTATTGCTTGATAATGGCAGCTTATGTCAGAGATGTGAATTTTGGGGCCACCATTTGTACTACTGAAGGCTGCCTGACATCATAGGAAGTCTTTTGTGGCTTCTGAAGCCAAACTGTGAAGTGGCTTTGGCCTTGTCATTTTGACAGCATCAGCATCAGCAACACTGGCATGTGTTTCCCATGTGACTATCCCTCCCTGCTCTAACCAGCAGACAAAGCAAGTTCAAAAGAGAGACTCATGGACTTGTAGCCATGGCATTTGTTTTTTCTTTTCTTTTCTTTTCTTTTCTTTTTTTTCTTTCTTTCTTTTTTTGTTTGTTTTGTTTTGTTTTTGAGACAAGGTCTTACTATGTAGTGCAGTCTGGCCTTGGACTTGCTTATGTAGCCCAAGCTTGCCTCAAACTCACAGTGAACCTCTTTCTTGCCTCAGTCTACCAAGTGCTGGGATTACAGGTGTGTGCTGCCACATCTGGCTTTGCTACTTTTAACTAAACCATTTTCTATATTAATAATCAATGTTTGTGGAATCATTCTACCTCAGCCAAAACAAATTCACTAACTTTTTATTGTACTGGCTTATAAGAGAAAGACAGAGACAGGGAGACACATAGTTCCTACCTTCTAAAAAGTTTGCAGACTTTTACTAGATAATATTTTTTCACTTCTCGCTAAATTCTTTTTATTGTATTCTTTTGAATTTACTAGAGTTTTTCCTTATTTTTCTGTAGGAATGCAAAACAGAGAAAGCACACTTGAATGCAATATATTGAGCCTTCTAAGGCATAAACTACCTCATAAATAAGGAATATCTAGGGAAAATGATTTGTGTGCTAGACAGTAACTATCTCTACTTTTACATTGCTAGTGTTGTCAGGAGGACATCTCCCTTTGTTTCTTCCATTCATACAAGAACATGGTGCACTTGATCATTATTTTATTTCAAGGGATGGTATAAGGTACTGACTTATTTCAAATAAGTATTTCTTAATATTTTAGACTGTGTTGTATGCTACTTTTCTGAAAGGAGCAGAGGCCTGTACCAAGGAAGGACTTTCCCCATAGAATATAGAAATCATATTATTCTTTGAGGCAGAAACTGCTCATTACCTCACAATTTCCGGTCTCCCCTCAAAGAACTGATTTTAAACAGAGTAGAAAAGTGCCTGGTTAAAACAGCCTATTTCTCATCTCCCATTGCTGATAACAATGGTCACTTAAGTGACTCCTGGACAGTGAGTTATTGGGGAGAGTCACTGCTTAGGAGAGTCGCTGCTTTCCTGAGTAGAGTGGGTATGTGGGAGAAAAACAACCCCTTCAGTGTTGTCACAGGGCAGTGCACTAGTTTGGACTACTTACCTTGAGGCTTCTTGTCACATGAAAAACAAATCTCCTATCTGTTTAAGGCAGTGTGGTAGAGATTTTGAGTGCTGTTCATCAAAAATCATTTCCTCCTTTTCCTGAGCACACAGCTACATTACTTTCCTTGGGCTCCCTTTTAGTGAGATGTGGACTTGGCACCAAAGTTCTGTGAAAGCGACAGCCCTACTACCAAACCTGGTGGACATTTACATGCTCCTTTACATCTACTAGCTGAAAATTGATACTCAAAGCAAACTTATAATTCACACACTGAAGGTTATTTGCACCAAAGCCACCATAAGCATGGATATTTGATTGACCTAGCTTGGATTTTTTACATAAGAGAGAAACCTACAATGTAGTCAATAAAATTTTAGGACTAACTTGTTGAATCTAACACTGTTCCAAATCCTGATACTACCCTATTTGAAGCTGGATACTGCCAGAACAAAATGAAATAGTCTTTGGATTATCACTCTGGTAGTAGATAGCTACAAGACTGGAGAACCTGTTCTGTTCCGGCAAAACTGATTAAATTTATCCTTGGAAGGCAGACCAGATGTCTTGTAAGACTAGCTACAGGGAAAATAGTTGAAAAGAGAGATGTTGGTGTGTATCAGTTGTTCTAAGCTGCTTTTAGAAGATTGTACCTTAGGCAAGAATGAACATGTTTTAAGTAAAATCTCAGGATTAAAATGAGTCCAGGAATACAAGGCCTCACAAGATTGGAAAAGCCAATAGCTTCTGAACCACAAGAAGTATGAAATAAAATGACAAAAGCTTGAGTTGAAAAATCCCATAAATTCTTAGCAATTAGACCAAGCATTTAAATTGTTGACCTTAAAGTAATTTGTTTTAAGCTGAAAGCAGCACTAAGATAAGGAAACAATAAAATATCATTTGAGAATTATATCAAAGAAAGACCTTCAAGAGATAGTTACTGGTGCATAAAACTAACTTGGAAGCATGTAGCATGCAGCTTAAAGAGATTTTCAAGGAGTTGTGCTGACAAAAGAAAAATAATCTATGAATTTACTTTAAAAACAAGGAAAAATAGCCTGTGAAAAAATAACTAGAAGTCTTGGCTTCTCAGACTTGTACTAGCAGGTTATAAAAATGGTGTAGTTCCCAAGGAGAGTGAACATACCCATGGCCCATTTCATATAAACAGGGAAAATAAGAATCAGTCAAGAGTAGAATAAAGAGGATAGATAATAAGGAACAGGAAGATAGACTTTTTGCAAATGGAAGGGGGACTAAGAGATGAAGAGAAGGAGGAGGGAGTGCTGGGTAAAGGGACATAACGAATTAGGATGTGTTATGCATGTTTACTAATGTCCACAATAAATGTAATCATTGTATATGGCACACATGTACCTATCAAAACTTTTTTAAATTTTAGAAAAACAGCAGAAGAAAGTAATGAGAATGGAATCTGTCCTAGGAGTGAATCCTAACTTCCTTCTCACAATGCTTGTCCAGGATCCTATTCTTAAATTGGACCAATGAAGACTTAGCCTCTTAACCTCTTTGTTAAAGAAAATTTCTCTTACAATTACCCTGCTCTTCATCTCATGTTGCATATCTGCCAGTGGAGAGAGGAGGATTTTTTGCTTTGTTTTGTTTCTTTTTTTTTTTTCTTACTTAGAGTTACCTAGAACCATGTAGCCTATCTATTTGATAGAGGGAATTGCTTATCACTCAGTTATTGCAGATAATAACTAAATGCTGGTATTAATTTTTCTCCTTTAGGGAAACACTGAGTATGCTGTTTGAGTAGTAAACAGAATCAAAATGCTAACTGCTTATGAAAATGTGTTTCCTTTTCTCCTTATGTTTCAACTTACCTTAGACGATAAAGAAATAAGGTAGACAATATTTAAGAAAGAACTTCAGGGGTGGTTACTAGCACCTAGAAATTACTTAGAAATAAATAGCTATTTGTTTCTTCTGTGTCTTCTATGTCTCAACTTTGGTATTAGCAAACGTTTAACTTTTGTGAGTTTTGCCCAACAGAATGTGATCAAAAGCAACAAACATTGACCACTTCTGAATCCATCCAGAAGAACTTCCTACACATCTTCCTCTGTGCTCTGAAGAAACACAATGTAGATGGCGACCATTCCTGTCAGTTTGGTTCAATGAGTGATGTTTTCAATAAAGCTCCAGCCCTCAGGTCCCATGGATAAATTATACCTACATTGGTCCGGTTAATGAACATGAAATAAAACGTCTGTTGGTTTAGCCACAATAGCCTTGTGGTTGATTCCAAAAACTAGTACTAACACTGAAGCCAGCATTAGCACAGCTGTGTGTAGGCCCACCATTCCTAACTGATGTTCCTTTGATAGCTAAGATTTTCCTCAAGTGTGTTTAGATGTACAGATGGTAACATCCGGAATCTGTACGTAGAGTCAGAAAAGTAGAAACGGAAACTTTCCTCTTTTTTCTCACCTCTGTTTTTCTCTGTTTATTTGCAAATAATGTACCATTTCTCTTATGCTCATTTTAATTTTTATCAGCTTATGGGAATTTTGTTTGTGATTTTCCTATTATATTACAAAATATTGGGAAATGATCTCATATGCCAGACCAAGAAGTCTGGAGATGTCACTGTGACAATCTCCTCAGCTCTGATGTGAGGGTCTAAGCAAGAGTAGAAATAAAGACAGTAACTCACAAAAGAAAGTAGTTTTAGGAATACAAGTTAGAAAGGAGACATCTCAGTACCAGGAAGAGAAATTAGATTGGACTGAAGAGATCAAATCTGCTCAAACCCCGAAAAAAGGTTTGGAATCAAATGGCTCCATTTGTGACTCAATGTGAGGAAAATTCACAAAAAAACCATGGTACAAGATTGTCTAAAATTATTATCCATGCCTGAGGGATTAGAAAAACAAATATGTGCAGCTATATGCCAACTTAGTATTAGATAGCCTGGGTAATTTGGATATGTTTGGTTACATAATTTTTCACCTTTAACCCAACAGAAACAAGTAGAGTTGCTGAGGAGAGCCAAGTGCACTGGGTTGAATTTATACCCTCACTACAGATCAAGTCACACCCATACCTGAGTTCATTCCGTTGTCACCACAATCCCAACTGATACCAGGAGTGCTTTTTTTTTTTAAAAAAAAAACTCTAAATTGGATGAAAATTGAAACAATAATCAGTAGGTTGAATTTTTCTTTCTTTTGTAATTGAAAACTGTGCCTACATATTAGAAAAGTACATATTGTCTCTGTAAATGGAATAATAGTTTCTTTTTAAAAATATGTGTAATATCTATTTTACTTTTCTTATGTCTTACTTTTCTCCTTGCTAGCACAAAACACCCAACATTCACAAGTTAAAGGAGAAATGCTTTATTTTACTTCACAATCTGTAGAAGTTTCAGTCCAAAGTCAGCTGGCTCCAAGGCAGGGGAGCATGGCAGAGGAGAAATGGCCTTGGCATCCAGGCAGGAAGGCACCAAGCAAAGCAGCAGCAAGCTAGCCTCCCTTTCCCTTCTATCCCATCTAGCCTACAACTTTTTGGATGGTGCCACCCACCATCAGGGTGAGTCTTCCCATTATCCACACCTAGAACTATGCTGAACCAAGCAGTGGACTAATTTACTTATATCTCACCCTTAATGCCAGTATCACACACCCTAGGTCCAGCCCCCTATGAAAAGCCCCACATATGAGTACATGAGGCTTTGGGTTGGACATCTAGATACAAGCCACACCACCCTGTATTTAAACATAATGCTTTAAAGAAAAATTTTAAAGGTTGTGAAGTCAAACAGAACTCATCACTAAAAAACATCAGGGATATTTTTGATGGTGCTTTAACATTCTGCAGATTTGTATAAGTTTTACTCATTTTCATTCTTTATTTATTAAAGACTTACTATGTGACAATCACTATATCATGGGATGGGAAACCAAAAGTAATCACAATCAGGAAGGCCTATAAAGAAATTACACTATAATGAAAGAGACTAATCATAAATCCATTGATTATGGTGCAGTATAAGATAAGATACCTTGGTTTCCAAAAAGTTGAATCTCTTTCTTTCCTATTTGACAAATAACAACTTATTTTTGTACTTTAATTAGGAAGTAATAATATTAATAATAGCTCCTAAAACTTCCTAGGAAGTTTTATATAGATTGTGAATTCTGTGTGTGTGTGTGTGTGTGTTTTGAGGCAGGGTTTTTTTATGTAGTTCAGTAATTCAGGCTGGCCTTAAACTGACTATGTAGCTTTGACTGGCCTCGAACCCACAGCCTCCTGCCTCAGCCTCCCAAATGCTGGGATTACTGGCATGTGGCACCATGGTTGGCTTTTAGTTATGTTTTACATGGATTGTGGATTTTTTTTTTTTTTTTTTTTGTACCAGGGATTGAACTCACTACCTCACACCTGCCAGGCAGGTGCTTATGCCACTGAGCTAAATCCCGAGACCATATGGATTTTTTTTTTTTTTTTTTTTGAGACAGAGTCTTGCTTTGTAGTTCAGACTGGCCCTAAATCCTCTATGTAGTTCAGGTTGGCCTCAAACTCATGGCAATCCTCCTGCCTTAGCCTCCTGAGTTCTGGAATGACAGGTATGTGCCACCATGACCAGTAGATTCTTTTCATTTTATCTTTATACAAATTATTTAAGGGAAGTATAAAAATTTAAATTTGTCATAACTTTTGGATGAAATACACAAAGCACAAAAATATACAGTAAGTTGTCCAAGGTCACATAACTAGATAGCAGAAAGTCAGGTAATTTTATCGAGACATCATAGTTTTCCATATGGCATTTAAATATCGTACATAAGACATGATCCATTTGAACCAGATCTTGCCTAGAAGCCCATGGCAGGATACATGAATCTCAGAAAGTATACCTCATCTGTGACCTTCGAGGTATGTAAGACTAAGGTGCTCTCAGCCAGCCCATATTCATTAGCCAAGGCTAATATCTGGGATACTATTGGAGTATCCTATACAACCTGAAGGGTCTAATCAATTCCATGGTTCCACCCAAACGTCTAGTCATTCATTTAAAAATATTATTGAAGGCATGCATTGATCTTAAACTTTTGGTACTTCCCAGAATGAACTCATATCCCTGAGAGATAAGCAGCTTTAGATTACAGTCATATATATAACCAACAAATATTCAGATAAAAATATCCACATAGAGTCATTTACTTCAGAAGCTACAGCATTTTACTTTATTCCTTTATTTATTTCATCAGTAGTCAGTGCCTATTGAGTGCCAGGCAGTGTCTAAGGCACTGAAGTTAAAACAATAGACATTGTCCTTATCCTCATAGAGAGACAGTCTATGAGAATATAGTAACAAATCATTCTGTGGCAATGGAACTTTATTTTGGAAATTTTTTGTAATTACTTATTTTAGTATTCACATCAACTTGCAGAATGCAAAAAATTTGTGAAAAAGTTTATTTGTGAATTTATAATAGCTATATCTGTTCCAGATACAGTTGGTAGATGGACTAAAATACAGAGCGTAAATGATTTGTCTCAAGAATAAATTCTAAAATGTGGTAATTTTGGAACAAGTTACATGACTGATCTGAACTATTAAATCATATAACTAACTTAAAGTTCACGTGAAATTAGCAAATGTAGAAAAATCTTCTAAAGCCATTCCAGTAAATGTTTCATGTTTTTTAAAATATATTTTGGATAATTGAGGTTTAATTATAAGATGACTTTAAAGCTTTAAATTTGTAACAGAAATAAACTATTCCTATAGCCTAGTCACACTGCCTTCCCCACCCAAGTAAAACTCAATAGATGCATGGTTTTAAATGCTTTCTTGTACTGGTTCTGCTGATTTTATTATGGCCATTATCTGTAAAAACTGAATTCAGAATTAGACTCTAAATTCTTGAAAAACAGACCCAGAGCTCCCAGTTTCTCTAGAATTACAGTGCACAGAAAATGAATATGACCAAGGTGAGGTGATAAGAGGTTTCAAGAATAAAGAAGAAATAATTTGCAAAGGATAATGATTAAATGTTCCCTGACTCCACGGAAGTCAGAATGAGAGAAAGGTTCAAAAGTTGCAAGAGATGTGCTTTAAGCTAAAGGTCTCAAAAAAGCACCAGTTTTCAGGGGAGCCACAGCGTTGAGGAGCAGGCTAAGAAATGTTGGTGAATTTGTTTGCCCCACAAGGCCGCCACCCTGAACACTTTTCACTGCCTGCCACCCTGATGCACGCCTGAGACAGGAAACTATTCCAGAAGATACTGCAGGTCCCTTGCAGTCCACAAAGCCATGAGAAAAGCACTGCCTCGGCTGGTCACCTTACTTCCTCCAATCTACCTGTGGACATTCAGCATTAAAATTGACTCTAATGCTGAAGGCAAATACAAATAGTAAGCCATTGTTTCTATCTTGATGGATTTATGGAGGCAACTAAGAAGAAACTACATGATAGAATATGATAAATTGATATACAATAAAACGCCAAATTGGGTGATTCACCTTCTAGGTAAAAGTTAAAAAGCACAAAGCTTTCACGCTGGATCCTTATCATACCTTTTCTAAATTCACTCCACAAGAACCTCCCCAAACAAGTTTTTTTTTTTTTTTTCTGACTTCAGAGTTTAGAAAACTATGTCATACAGGGGATAGATACAGGATCACATAGCTAAAAGTAGGAAACATCAAGAATCACACCCATATATCCAACTCTGAAGCCCATGATCTTTCTCCCAAACCATAATAATGCTGTAGTTTAGATCCTGTAAGTAAAACACTCCATACTGGAAATAGTGCCTGTACTGCATCTTTCTAAGTGTTTTTCCCAGTCTGGGTATCTCCCAGAAAAGGTAAAACTCTTTCAGAAATATTTTTAAAACATTTATATTTTATTTTCCATAGATCTTCTCCTCCAATTAATTAATGACTGCACTTGTACTTTCAGAGATTTCACAGATGGCCCAGGGTATTCAACAGTTGAGTTGGGTATAGCAAAGCAATATTAATTCTAGGCACAGAGATGAATGGATTCAGAGGCACTAAATCAAGAAACCAAATGGGCTATCACAGCTCAATGTGTTAGAATTAGCTTCAACTATTCAACAGATAGATCAAGTACCAGTATTAAAAGTCAAGAATCAAGCACCCTCTTGCTCCTTTTATAATCCACAGTGTGGCCTTTTAAATTTATAACACAGTTTCAAACAATGGCAGCTTTCAGGAGCTAGTGTTGTGAGAGAACGAAAGGCCAAATTTCTAACCTTTACATAATACTCATAGCATACAACATCTATGGAAAATTTTAAAAGTAAGAAGTTCCCAATTATTTGCATCCACTCATCTACAACCAAAGTGAGTCCACATTTCCTGAACTTCAGGCATTCATATACCAAACTTCATGATGTTGAACTCAGCAGACTGACTCCTTAATGTTCCTCTACAAACATACTAATACTTCTATAGCCATTTTTTATTATTTTTCTTTAAAATAACTCCCCTTTTAGACTTAAATTTATTTTACAAGGAACATTTCCTGTGCAATTATGAATGACAAATCCATTTCATTAGCCAGAAATTAGACTAATTTCAGTAGCCAAGTGGTTATTAAAAAATAAATTTATAACTATTTTTAAAGTAACACATAAAAGGTGTTTTGATACTACCCAAAGTCACCCTGCACATCATCATTTGTCTGCATGCCATGCTTTCATAAACGTGGATCTTAGCCTATGAACTCCTTGTTCCCAGCAAACAGGAGGACACGGGTAGATGGGGAGAGTGTCTTTCTGCACTCAAGTAAGATCAGCACAGAGGATCACTTTTCCCAGGGGCAAAAGCCTAGGCATGTCTTTCAGATGCTCACCAAGGTGAAAAAGAAAACAGTACTTTGATAGCCCAGAGGAATTGTTCCCCTTTTCCTTTTCTGCTGATACCTGAGCTATCACGGATTGGTATCTGAGATGCTTTATAAGAGGACTGCCTCAGCCACAGGGGAAAGAGCCTGCTGAATTCAGAACCAAGCACTCACACTCATTGTGGCTGCCAATCAGGACACAGCAGAAAACTCAGACCAGTCACTCCCCAGAGAGTTCTTGATGAACAATAGATTTTCCTTTTCTAAAGTTCAATATAGCTTAAACTTATCTACTTCTAACTCCATCTCATCTGCAGCTTGGTAACTGGGTTTCCTAAACAAAATTAGTGCAAGTGTCAAGGTGAAATTGAAAGTGAAATTGGCAGCAAAGGGCAAATCGCAAAGGCCCATAATAGATTGGAAAGCCAAATGGCAATTTCCAGCTAGGTCCCTTACCTCAGGCTGGATTCAACCAAGGCAATCACATTTCAGCTTGCTCTTTCAATAATTTTATCAATACATTAAGCTTCACAAGGTTTATGTGCAGAAGTGATCTTATACTTAGTTAGAATAGGTAATCACATGTATGTGATTTTTAGAATGCCTCCAAAGTGCTTCCCCAACTCAAATACATTCCCACTACTAATCTGACCACGTGCTTCCTGCCATTTCTTTGATAACTCAGTTATCAAAGTCACTATTAAAGAACAAACACTGATCCAAAGAGCAGACTCTTAAGGACAGTTCCCTTTTGATACATCCACAATTAAATGTTGGGATTAGACATTTACTCATGCAAATCTAAGATTTCGTGTAAATTTAAGCAAAAGCAGAGCACTTAGAACATCAAAACTCTCTCTATATATTTTATATATATAATATATATCAAAACTATGTACATTATATATATTTTTTGAGCTATCTCTGAAAACAAAAGTAGTATCTTTAAAGTTAAGCTATTTCTCCAGCTTACTCATGTTGAGATTGAAACTTCCATACCAGCCTTGACAACCAGGAGATTTCATCAGAACCAGATTTTCCATATGTTCTGGGTCTTCTGCTGGGCCAAAGCCTGACTAAACCTACAAATGCATAATTCCTGGCTTTGGCCTACTCCTTCTGTAAACTGGAGTGCTTCTATACATCAAGCCCTCTCAATTTCTTCAAATTGTGAATAAACTCTTTTTTTGTTTTCATTTTTATGAGCTTTTTCAATACTTCTGATGACTAATGGATAAACTCAGATAGCAGGAGCCCAGGTTCAGGTCTCTAGCAGGGTACCCTATGTTAACAATTCTGACTGCGTATATCTGGAAAGACAGCCAAGAGGGCAACATCATTGGGCTCATTGGGCCAGAGATGCACAACACCCCTTTTTAATCTATAGGGAGGGGGACTCAGGGGAGGTAAAGAATTTCTGGTTAGAGATTCCCCAAACTTGTCTATACTGAGGAAATAGTCATGGTAAAAAGCCTCATTCCAACTCCTCCCTTTCTGAATGGATAGGATGTTAGAAAACATTAGCCTATGGTATTACTTTCCATCAGTCTATCTTTTTCCTGCAGAGCCCAGAGCCCCGAGAACACAAGGAAGCAGATTTTGCATCATGGGAGTGTTTCTGCTTTGGGATGGATTCACTGCACTTAAGAAAGCTAATTGACTCACCAAGTTTGCTGTGCTGCCTCCTGCTTTTCCTTTATTCTTACAGATATGGGAGCTCAAGGAAGACAATCTGAGAAACTCAGGTTTCAGCAAGCTATGCATATTATAAGAGTGAATTCTCCCTTCCTCCCTCCCTCTCTCTCTCTCTTGCAAAATACTCCCTACTTAAATTGCAAACCTTGGAGCCAACACGTCTGGCTGTAGCTACTTCATCATTCATAACCTTGTTATGCAAATAAAACAAAGATAAATTAAAATTCTAATTGAACCCTAGTCAAACAAAGTGAACCCCAAAAAGCTTCCTTAAATGATACCACATTCCAGTATATACCTGAATTTTGTTTATTGTCAGTTTTTAAGCAATTTGACTGAAAAGAAATAGATGAATGAGTGTTTTGCTTAGTATTTCTAATTTTTATGCAGTTAGTGCTATCTATTCTTTGTTTAAACTTCTCCAAACAAGGCTTGGCCCTTAAATGACAAAAGTATAATTAAAGCAAAAGGAAACAAACAACAACAACAACAAAAAAAATCATAGTGGTGTAAATGAACCTATAGAGCCTTGGGCAACTAAAAACTACCTCTCACAAACTTTACATTGTTGCTGGAGGCCTGAGGAATATCACTGGGCTATTTGAGAGAATATACTATCAACTCCTCACATAAAGTTGTGCTGTTCAACCTTCATAATCTTACCCAAAGCCTCCACAAAATGTAAATATTTATGACTTCCAAGAAGCATTTTCCTCACCCTGTTCAACATTATTCTCCCACTGAACACTGCATTTCTTTAAGGTTGATGTGGAGCCTCATCTCTGTGAAAAACAGACATTTTTAAGGCACTTACTGCTCCTTGCTCCAAGAAGGCAGATGATTGTTCTGAGTTTCCCTCAGGCAGAGATCTTGTTAATATAAAAAGTCTGCAAGAAACTTCCTATCATATTGACTGCACAGGCATTTTTCCAAGAGCTCATATTAATGAAATAGGAAACGGAACTGGGGGAGATGAAAAATGATCAGGTTACGGCACAATCTGAGTGGCATGGAAAAGCTACCACCAAACTCATTTCCCCAACTGGCCCTTCTGCCTTTAGAAAATCAGTTCAGCCTCCAAAGAGCCCTTGGTCTAGGGGCTTAACTGCCAGACACTGCGTTAAACAGAAAAGACTGGAGAAAATGCCCACAGACCTTTGTTCAAGTCCCAGTTCTACCCAGTTCCTGATAGTGTTGTTTTGAAACAGTAAGTGTTCATGGATTCAACCCTAAATTAGAGAACAAGACTTCTTCTGCTAACCTGGCAGGAAATTTGTTGAAATCCAGGGGGATAATAAGTGTAAAAACATTTTGAAAATATTCAAGGGATTAGCAAATATTATCTAAGCAGTAGTATGCTAATAAAAATAAAATAATCTTTTAAAGTTTGATCATATAAAATTATTATTCCTCAATTCTGTGGATGCCATGAGTTTATGTCATCATGCTAATCTAGGTAGTACATTTTGTGGAATTCTCAAGTTGAACTCTTTTGCTTTCATATCTAAATATAATATATAGTAAATATCCAAAGAGAATATAAAGCAACCCTTCTTATATCCATGATCCTTCTACTCATCTTTAAAAATAGCTTGCTGGAAAATGGTTTTAGGATTTTGGAGGTGAAAAGACTAAAAAATGTGTGTTAAAACATTCTTACTTATCTACAGAACTGGGACATGTTTCCAGATAACAGAAAGAATATGACAATGAAAGTTCAGAGCGTGGTCCCAGCCTCTAGATAAACAATTGACTTGAATATACTTAGGAAAAGTACCTATGCTAAACATTCCCATAGAAAATGAATCATCAGATTCTTTGTTATCTAACCAAAGTAAAATGGAAAAATGTACTAGCTATGTGCATTGGTGTCAATGTTAAAAGCATAAATTTCTTATGATTTCATCTTATTATGCTCAGAATTTTCTTTTAGCAGAGCATACCAATAAAGAAAGAAAATGAATATTTAAGGTAATGGAATTAAGATGGAATTATTCAGTAAATCTCAGAATCCAAAGCTGAATATGAAACATATTTTAGGCTTTGAGTGATGAAAAAAAAATTTAAAGTATCCAACCTGAACACTGAAACCATTTATTTACCTTTTTTCACTTGGGACATGACAGGTTACCTGATTTTCAGACAGTCAATTTTAATTATGTCAGAGTTACTTCACTAATTTCTTGAAGGTAAAAAATGATATGCAAGATCCCAAACGTCTTCTTCTAGTTATGATGCAGTACCTTGCATTGGATTAACAATCTTGCCAGTAGCCGGGTGTGGTGGCGCACGCCTTTAATCCCAGAACTCTGGAGGCTGAGGTAGGTGGAGCGCCGAGAGTTTGAGGCCGGCTTGCACTACAACGTGAGCAAGACCTGCCTGAACTACATAGTGCGACCCTGCCTCGAAAAACATAGCGCCGGGAGTTTGGCTCAGTGGTCTAAGCACCTGCCTGGCAGATGCCACGTTGTGAGCACCATCCCCGGTGACAAATAAATAAATAAATAAATAAATAAAGATGAAAAGCAACTCTGTGTAGGCCTCAGTGAATAATCAAGGCAGTGAACAATCAGGAGAGAGAGGAAACATTGAGGTGAGCTACGTTTGACTCCACCTTTCCTTCAGGGAATTTGTTAATTCTCAAGATAATAAGAAACAACCCAGGGGAAAGCTATCGCCTGGAAAAAAGACAGATTGCAGTTCAGGACCACAAGTCACCTAAGATTTGAAGGACCAAGATTCGAAAGAAGTGAACCCAAAATTCTGTGTGCCATTTTTCTTAAGACATTTGCCAAATCCTAAACTGTGAATGCTCGGGTTGAAACACTAAGAAATCAAACAGAAATCAACTAAAGAAGTGAGAAGATGTTTCAGCTCTCTCATGGAGACATACGTGGAAGTTCAAGTAAGTACTCTACTATTTCTTTTGAGACCCCAGAAAGGCTATGCCCTACAGGAAAGTAAACTACATCCTAAGAGTCAGGGAAAGTCCAAAATAGATTACATCTAGCAAGGACTGAAACTCAACATTAACTAGATAAAGATGCTCTGCTAATAACATATCTACATTCCAGAAAAAATATTTTTATAAATAAATAATTTATATTAGAAATCTACAACTTCTATGATACTGTATAATACATTGTTTGCTATTTATTGCAAAAATCATTAAATTTTTCATGTGGTAGATCTAAATGATCAAAACTCAAGAGAAAAAAAATTATCATGAAGCCAACTCATTCAACATTCTAATATTGCAATTATCAGATAGAGACTTTAACTGAACTATAACATGCTCCTTATCTCTCTCCAACTGATTTCTTATGAAATACTTCATATACTGTCACCAATAAGCATGAGCCCACCGGATGGCAAGACAAATCCTGTGGCTCATGTTGCTGGTTGAGTGGACTCTGTGGCACAAGAAATATACATATGTGTTTGGGATTGGGAACCACACCAACCTTCCAACATCGAGGACTACTGCTTTAGCAGCTACTAAGGATGCTAAATAGAACAATTTATTTGACTATGAAGAATCAAGCACCAAAAAAGAAATATGGTGACTACATATCATTTTCATTGGTAAACAGCTACAACCATATGATTCTTTCAAAGTTTAACTAAAAAACTCAGTTCTGGGAAATGTTCCTTTTTGATGAGCAAAGAACAGTTTTCCACATATTTCATGAAGCCAGCCTGATGCTTTGTCTGTACTGGACTACAATGCAAAAGGTTACTGGGAAGAACCAGTCTTGATGAATACAGTGCTTGGGGGCTACTGCAGAGGAGCGGCCCTTACTGCCAAAGTTGTTTCATCTGGGTATAGAGCAAGTATAACTCAGGTCTTTTCCTCACTGAGTGGCTTCCAGACTAAAATTGTAGTTAAGCCTTAACCAAGAGCAGCATGAGGGACACAGAATCTAACCCTATTAAAAGTTGTTCAGTAATGATGACCAAGTATTTACTTGTCTTAGTTATTTTTCCCATTGCTGAGACAAAATACTCAACATCCAAAGTTAAAAGAGGAAAGCCTTATTGTTGTTCACAGTTTATAGAAGCTTCAGTTCATAGTTGGCTGGTTCCAAGGCATGATGGCATGGCAGAAGGGCATCACAGAGGACAAACAGTTCATTGTGTGCAGAAGGCAGCAAGCAGCAAGCAACAAAAAACGATAGCAGCCCTCTTTCTCTCTCAAATTCTATTCAGGCTACTCATACCCAGGGTGGGGCACCTTTAATCCCAGCATCACACCATAAATCAGTCCCAGCATTACATCCTTAATCCCAGCATCACACACTCTAGATCCTGCCACCTCTACAAAACCCCATCTAGGACCACTTGAGACTTGGCGGTGCAGGGAGTGGGGGACATCTAGACACAAACTATAACACATGTTCAGATGAACAGCCACCACATGTGCCATCGTGGATAAATTGATTCATTGGAAATATTCAAATGAAAGAATAAGCTTCTGTTTTCTATATAAAAAGTTAATAAGATTAAGTATCTGTAACTAATACAGCCGTGAAATAATCAAAATATAGATAATTTCATAGGAAAAATGGAATTAATTTTTTTTTTTGATGCTGGAATTGAACTCATGACCTCACATTTTCCAGACAGATACTAAAAGAAAAAAACATATATTATACATTATAAACATATTGAAAATTCCAGAGTAAGAGAAAAGAAAGAGAAGGATAAATGGAACAAAAGCTATAGTTAATGATACAATAGCCAAAAACTTTTAAAACTAAGTAAATTCACTAAGCCAAATTAAACAAGTTCACAGCATATCAGAAACAGAACTGGTACAGAGAAAGCCATATCTAAGTATGTCATAGGCCAAATATTGCAGACCAAAGACAAAAATCTTTAAAATAGCCAAGGGGAGGAAAAAAGACAAATTACTTTCAAAGGAGCAACAATTAGACTGATAGATGACTCTCAACAAAAGAAAGCAGACACAAAAATGGACACAGATTTAAGAAGCTGGGGAAAAAAATACCAACCCAGAATTTCATGTCAAAAATATAAGCAAGTAAAATGCAGAATATAAAAGCATTTAATGAAATTACTTTAGGAAAATGCAAGGAAAGGACAGTTACTGGATGCTGACTTTTAAAATTTTTAAGATAATCTTTTGCAAATGAGGAAAGTATCAAGAGATAGAGAAAGGGAGGAGGAATGAGAGAGGAAGGGGAAGTAAAAAGAATTAAGATGTGTTATGTACATGTAGCAACTCCACCCAATGAATGTAATCATTATGTACTCCAAACATGTACTAATTAAAATAAAATGTTTTTTAAAGGGTTAATATATCAGTACCATGTGTGTATGGGAGGCAAAGAGAGACACAGACAGACAGACAGAGAGACAGAAAGAGACAAAGAGACAGACACAGAGAAAGACAGAGAGACAGAGATAGGGGTTAGAGGGAGAGAGGAGCAAGAGAGGAGAAAGAAAATGTGATTATAGAAGTTACAAGTTCAAAGTCATTCAGTCAGACTTTGTTCCAAATAATTTTATTGGAACTCTGCTATGAACCAGGCTTTCCATGAAAAAAATTTCTTATGGAAAATGGAAGCATTTGAACAAGATATGTGAGCAAATATCAAGACTCCTACACAATTATTATGATACTGTTTTGGATGTATGGATTTTAAACATCTCGATCTTCATTAAAGTTAATTTTTAGTCCTTATTCTGCCTCTCCATACACACACATACTTTTCTCCTCAAATATGAGCTATAAATAAGGTCACAAACCAAATATTATACAAGTATAAAAACAAAACTTTCAAGCTATTATTAAAATAATAGCTTATTCTTCTAGAGCGGAGTAGCTTAATAGAATTTTCTGTGATAACAAAAACTTTCAAGCTATTATTAAAATAATGATCAATGCATTAAGATGTAGATTTGAAGCATGGTGTATTATTATGGGCCCTTCATTGCTTTTCTTAATTTCTGAGTTTTCTTAGGAAAAGTTTTGCAATTTAAATATTACGATTAACAATTACTAAGTGCTTGTATTATGAAGGAAGGGGACAATAAATTAGTAACCTCCATGTTATTAAGTACCTAACATATGCCAATAGTGTATGTACTAAGCACTTTTCCCAAATCATATCATTTTTTCTAACCCCACTTCTATCAAATAATATAAACTCCATTTTAAAAGAAAAAAATTGAATCGAAGGGAACAAATTTTTAAAGATGGCATAGCCTAGAAAGTAATGAGGCCAACAAAATGGTACAAAAATGTTGATATTATTTACTGAGAAATACTTAAAAAGAAAACCACACATTTGATGTATTTACTAATTGATATATGGGTCTTTAGGCACAGCAAGCATTTTGAAAGCAAGGATTTGAAATGAAGGCACTTATTCTTCTAGAGCGGAGTAGCTTAATAGAATTTTCTGTGATAACAAAGATGTCCTATGATATCCAACACAGTAACTGCTATCTATATGTGACTATTAAGTATTTGAAATGTAGCTCATGTAACTAATGAACTGATTTTTAAGTGCTATTCAAATTTAATTAATTTTAATTTAAATAGTCGCTTATGGAAAGTGACTGCTATATTGGGTGGTGCATTTCTAAAGCATTTGAATATCAGTAACAAAATGACTACAGTTTTGCTAAGGAGTACAAATTTGACGACTCATCACAAATATGTGGGCTTGCTAGATTGCATGCTTCAAAATTTACATGTATCCAGACACAATTAGCAATTGTGCTGATAATTTTGTGGACAATGTTTCATGTCTATATGTTATACCCTAAACAACTGCTGTGAATCTAACAATATGCAATGTGCTGATTATTGTTACTCTTCTATTGGCTGATTGTGAAATGGTTTCACTTTAATTTCTTACTTTTCTTCTGTTTAAAATAAAAAAGAAAAGAAAAAAACCAATTGCCATGCCCATGTGTGTAATAAATTTAAAAGAAAGTTTCAAAAAGATCTTTAGAAATAGATCAAATATTTTATACACACAAGACATTATGAATTGTATTCTAAACTAACTCCTTAGAAATAAAATAATAAGCCTAGGAGTTTAAGTCTGCTACATCATAAAAGTTATTTCTATCAAAGTTAAAAAATAAAAGTAAGTTTTAAAAGATGACCTCCTGTAATAAGTACTAAAAAGAAACAAAGTAAAACCATCTATATAAAAAAAATTGCAATTCACTGAAAATACTTTTCCAAGTTATTGAAACCAAGGCTCAACAGGGAACTAATACTGAACAATTATACAGATGACATCTGCAGAGACCCTCAGAAAAAGAAAGCACTCTATAAAGATGCTCTAAGAGCAAGAACATGGTTCTTTGTTTTCATGCTGCTTCTAACTGTTGATTTTTATTTTCAATCTAGTGAAATATCATCAAGAGTTAGGAGACTTGTGCTCTAGCCACAGCTGAGTCTAGCTCCTAGAACTAAGGAACTCATTTCTCTGCACCTCAGTTTAATTTGTAAAGAGAGAAATTAGTTGAATGGCATTTAAAACTGCTTCCCGCTTAGACACTAACGGTTTTCAATAAGCATTTCCTTTGTCTTTAAAGACTCAGTCGCAAATCAGGCTCTACAAACCAACTTGCACAATACACAAGCATAAATTTTGCCTGAATCATATCCATTCTTGTGTAAAACTTGAAAACTTCTAGAAACACGTTTTGAGGACAGGTTTTCACCTAATG
>RJWM01018635.1:0-40632 GCA_004363535.1 Dasyprocta punctata
TTCTTCACTTTCCCCATCAATTCAAAGCCACATTAGTATAAACTCCACTCTCATACAATTATCAAAATTACAACTCCTACGTTAATACCACATTACTTAGGTTTTCAAACCCTACAAATATCTTCCCCAATTTTCTGAACCCTACTATTCCTATGTTAATTTGGTAGTCTTATTTCAAATAAGAGCAATACAACTTAATTTTTTTTCTGATAGTATTTTTATTTTGTAACAGTTGAAAGCATCAAAGTACTCCAAAGAGTGTATAAGACCAAATATTCTGTTTCCAAAAACTTACTCTTAGAAAATAAGCCGTTTAGTTCATATACATACGTACCCATATGAATGTTCATTGTAATGTTGTTTACAATGGAGAAATAAATATTCAACACTACGAGAGCATTCCTTTTAATCAAAATGTATTTATAGGGTGGAAAGTTATATGTTAAGAAGAATCAATAATGAAATCAAGTAACAAAAGGAGTGGAAAAAAAAACACTTCCTTGTGGGGCCAGGGATATAGCTTAGTGGCACAGGGCCTGTCTGGCAAATGCAAGGTACTAAGTTTAATTCCTGCTACCAAAAAAAAAAAAAAAAAAGTTGTACAAAGTATAATCAAAATACTTTCTTGTCTTTCCAATTTTATCTAGTTATCTAAAGAGTATTAACATTTTCTTTGTTCTCCAATCAAAAATAAGAAAAAAGAAAAGAGAAATAAAAGCATTACTTTGGTTGCAATTTTCCTTTTATCTATAATTTGGATAAACCCCTACTCATTGCTTTAGTTACAAATCATAGATTGTTTCTGTTTTTTTAATTTTTGTTTTGGTCTTGAAGCTATTAGCATTTTTTTCCAAAGATACTACAAGTCAATTCATTCCATTCCATCATTTACCTTTAATTCTTAGCTCTGTAATTGATTGGATCAATAATAAATGCAACTTAGAAACAGCTATAACCACTTCAATTATTCATTGTAATTAGCATAAAATTTAACTCTATGTTATGTCATAATTCCTTTTATAACATATGTTGAGATATATGTTCTTACGTCTTGCTTACACAGATTACTTTTATTCACTTCTTTTGCTGTTTTTCAACTGAAACTCTTCCACCACTTGGACCTCAGCTTGTGTTGTTCTTTCGTCATGTACTTCTCTGACATTTTACTTTTTTTAACTACTATTGAGGGAATATAATATTTAAATGATCTTATTAAAACTCATAAATAATTCCTAAAAAGATGTTAGAAACATAGAGCACATTTATTAATACATAGGAAGTAAGCTAGGATATGATAAATCTTACAAACCATCCTCTAAGAGCTTTCACAAACAGAAAAAATATCACTCTTGTATGTAGAAAAATAAGTGTAATCCATATAACACTTAAACACACTAAATTTACCTGATAACTGGACTGAACATGTAGGTGAACTAATTCACTTTATCCACAGGGAGGAAACAGAAACAAAACGAAAACATTTATAATATTGTTAATAGAGGTACAACAAGGAACAAGGCATTCGCTGATGTTGATATCCTGCCATCCCACAGAAATTAAGGGACAGCAAGAAAGACTCCCTCCATCCCTTGATATTTAATATCAAATAAATGGCTTCCATGTCCTTGAGAGGGATATTCCTATGAAAGTCATGAAAGGGAGAAAGAAAACATCCATTTTATTTCTAAAGAGACATTTTTCATAGAAAAAGACAAACTATTCACCCTTACTAGCATTCTAATGAAACTGTTCTGACAAAGAAGGAGGAAAAAAATTCTTGTTAAAAGGAAACATTAAGCCTCTTACTTTAAACTGGTTTTCACCTCATAGTAACATGTATTTTGGTGTATTACTTGCATGCTATCTGAAATTTTCTTCCTTTCTCTCTAACAGATTCTCACACTGTCAAATTTTATGCATGTTCTTTTCTTTCTTTCCCTTTCTTTCCCTTTCTTCCTTCCTTCCTTCCTTCCTTCCTTCCTTTCTTTCTTTCTTTCTTTCTTTCTTTCTTTCTTTCTTTCTTTCTTTCTTTCTTTCTCTTTCCTTCTTTCTTCCTTCCTTCCTTCCTTCCTTCCTTCCTTCCTTCCTTCCTTCCCTCCTTCCTTCCTTCCTTCTTTCCTTCCTTTCCATATACCGACACCCCAAGCTCAAAGGTTTTAAGGGACTCTAGCCTATTTAATGCCTATTAGTTATTAACTTGTCCTTCCTTAAAAATAGATAATGTGTAAATATAAAACTGAGAAATAGTTGAAAATCCAAAAACCACAAAACATTAAGAAACATTGAAGAAGACCTAAATTAGTGGAGAGCTATACTACTTTCTTGGAGTAAAAGTCACAATATTGCTGATAGACATTCTTTACAAATTGATCTATATAATGAATAAATTCCAATGAAAATTGCAATATCTTATTGGTAGAAGTTTATAGGCTTATTATCATAAATATAATAAAAGAACCAAGAATAGATTCAATCGCTGAAGAAAAGAAAAAAAGCCAATGGCTAAACCTGCTGAATATGGGTGAATTATCCTCAAAGGTAGTGATTATTGAAATTAAAGGTAATGAGTTTTATTTCTTTCCTTATGTAGTTTTATATGTAGTTTTATATACTTTTTTCCTTTATGTAGTTTTATATACTTTTTTCCTTCAATAGATATTACAAAATGGATATTAAGGACAAGAAATGACTTATAGTGGATCAGAAAAAAAAGAGAGAAGTAAATCATTAAAAGAAAGGCTTAAAATTACAAAAGTTGCATTAGTTTTTTTTAAAAAAATTATTTTGTTTTCACTTTCCCAAGCATCATTATTTCATTTTGTAAAATTAATATTTTATTAATCTTTGAAAATATCTTCCAAAAATTTTATTTGCCTAAGCCACTATAAAAGGGGATGTTTTACTTTTAGTGAAGAACAAAATTTTATCTAACTTTCACAAAAAGGGCATTTTTTAGCTCATACGCATGTAGGTAATTAAGCAATCTGCCCTCTTTCTTATGACTTTGACTATTAACCACATGAATAACCATTTCAAAATAATCCATACTTACTGTTATATTATTGTTTCACTATGTATTTATTGTTTTGTTTTTGATAAATCATGCCTATGTAATTTGAATATTCTATGATGATTTGCTCTAAATATGAGGACTTTTTTTTTTGGTAGAGGGGATCGAACTCATGACCTTGCATTTGCCAGGCAGGCACTTGTGCCGCTGAGCTAAACCCCTGGACCTGTAATTTGAATATTCTGAATTAAAAGTTAATCATAACTCTGCAAAATAATGATCAATAAATGTTCATTTGTGCATTTTGATAACAAGATCATTTCTCCAACTTCACATTAAAAAAGCAATCACACACACACACACACACACACACACACCTTCATTCACACTTCCTGAAAAGGTTCGCAGAGGAGCACTCCACAAATTGTTTAGGTCAAGAAAGAAGAGACAATTTTCCTTTGCCTTCAGTGAATGTCACTGGGGAGCTATCAGGTGAGAAATGATCTATTTAAATATAATCTCATGAGTTTGATCCTTCTTTTCAATTCTTGAGAGTATCACTGTTCTCCCACAAAAGAAGGACCAATCCTTTGTGCAGCTTTGAAAAGGAAGAGAGCTTTTAAAGTAAAGGTGATAAAATGTTTGAAAGAAACTCTATTCAAATCACAATTAGGTTTTAGGCTAACAACTGTGTAGCCAGAGTTACCATAATTCTTGTTAGAACTGGGATCAAGGTAGGCTACACTTTGAAAGCTGACCCTGTTTGTATTGATTGCTTTTAAATTATACTTTTTCTAAGAAAATATTTCCACTGCCCTTCCATCTTCCCTTCTCTTGATTTCTTATCTCTTTCCTGAATCATGTTATTGCCATTTATTATAGATTTTCTTTCTCTATTTTTAATAGATTAGTTTTCATGGTGGGAAGTTACCACACACGTAGAAAGTAATACCTTAGAGATTCTTAAAATGCTTACTGCTAACTCTTCTGTGTAGCTCTCCACATTTGTCTTTATTTTCAGGATATCGAAAATACTTTCTAACCTAATATTTTGATACTCTATAAACATATATTCACCATACTATTGTTGAACATTTAAAAGTCATATGTTGTATAAAATATTTCTTAAAAAGTTTCATATCTCTATCTATCTGGAATAGAGTAGTCAACAGCCCAAGATGGCTCTTAGGGAGGGAGGAACTTCAAGAATAGCTCTTCTTGGATGTTTCTTTGGGTTAGTAGTTCCCTGATATCATTCAGCAGCTATTAACCCATTTATTCATTTTGCAACTCCCCTAAACTCTTCTTTGCCATGACAAATAGAATATAAAATAAAAAATCCATTTGGCACTAAATATATTTTATACATTTTTTAGCCAACTGACTATTAAGAATTTACTCAAAATTAAACATGACAATTATGCAGTAAAATTACTTCCTAATTTTGAGTGAGCACAATTTCATATTAAAATTGCATGTAACAACTTTAATACAAAAGGGAAAGTCTATCTCCACTTGAATGAAGTAGATGAATGCCTTCAAGGTTTAAGAAACCAGCTGTGAAGACTGTTCAAGACAATGTTTCTATTTATGAAACTAGCTCTGGTTTTCTTTATTTTTCATGTTAGAATTTTATCAGAAAGTAAGCTATAAATCTTGTTTCCAACAGATATTCATATTTTTCACAGATATGAAAATGTTCTTAGGAATTCTTAGCAGTGAAACACAGTTTTTAGTTAGTGGGAAAAGGTGTATCTGCTTCTTAATTCTTAATAACCAGTTATATATATATATATGTATATATATATATGTGTATATGTATATAATAGCAAGTCTTTATTTTTATGAGCTATTATTTTAATACTTTTCCAATAACTGAATGTATGTACCACTGAGATTCCCATTCTTTAGCAAAATATGTTAAAGTAATAACTCAGTCACATTTAACACATATTTAAATGTTTTTTTTAAATTCAGGCCAATCGAAGCACGTTAATTTTCCTTTTGCTTATTTCAATCATTTTATTTAAATCTCCATTTTTTTTCTTACTTTCAAATCTAAAAAAATAAGATAAATCTGACATTCTCTGTTAACATACCTTTAGCATAGACTTTCTGGGCTTCGAATTTCAGTTTTACTCTCATATCTGATTTGTGATGATAATGACTTGACTAGTCTCCTCTCTGTTGGTACTCACTAGGGTTGCATTTGTACCTTTGCAAAATTACTCAGAAGAGGCATATACTTGCTAGTGAAAAGTGTTTTTTTGTTTTGTTTTGCTTTGTTTTGTTTTTGTAACCTTTATAATGGAATGTTTCTCAAGCTCAGGAGAAAAAGGACCCAATGGAATATCATAAGTAAGTTGTAACTCAGGGAAACTTTCAAAAGCCACTTAGTGAGGATCTATTCAGAATGTAAACTCAAACACTGTCTGAATGCAGACACCATTGCATCAGTTGTGGGATTCCATTTTATTAATTTTGTACATATATAGCAATTTTCAATACTATAGTTGTGAAACATTAGAAACCAACACAGTGTAATATCTTTAAAAGTGGAAACAGCATACTTGAAGTATCAGTGGCTTTCAGAAAATAAAACATTGACATTTAAGAAGCTAAACATAAGAAATTAAGTAACTTCAGAATAAGAGACTGTCTTCTAAAGTTAATCAGTTTGACTCCATGAACATTTCATTGTTACTGTTATGTATCTAATTATACTACTTACAGTTGTGGATTTTATGATAAACAGTCGCTAATCTAAAATCAAACTTTTAAATTTTTTTATTTTAAAGCAAAACAGAAAAAAAGGTAGAATACAGAATTTCAAAAAAAAGTAAGAAATCAATACTAGTCAGTATGTTACATATTGTTATCTTAGAAGTAGTTGTTCAACTTACGAGATCGAGGCATGAAAAATGATCAATCAGTGACAACACCAACTATTCTTTCTGATGAACTAACAGAGAATTAGTAGTATAGTTATCGATCTTGCATACTTGTTGGCGGGGCTGTGGGGAAAAAGGAACCCTTCTCCACTGCTGGTGGGAGTGTAGACTGGTGTGACCATTGTGGAAATCAGTATGGAGATTCCACAAAAGACCAAGATTGGAAATCCCATTCAATTCAGCTATTCCCCTTCTGGGTATTTTCCCAGAAAAACTAAAATCAACTTTTAAGCATTGTTAGTTTAGGGTAATAGCCTGGGAAGTCACATGCAGTTAAACAAATGGTGTGAAAGAGATTTCATCAGTGTGTTAGGAAAAAAATACTAGAGCTTGAATTCATAACTAACTTTAACATTGTACTGTTTAAAAATTCAAATGCCTTGATTTAACATTTTATATAATGTACAATGCAAAATACACTGCATGATTATAGTTTACATTCAATTTAATAGAAATATATTGAGAGTGAGGACTTTTTTTAATTGATCAGATATACAATCAGGATGTTGGGTTCATTAACCTAGTAGAAAAGTTTTTATGATTTCTACATTCTAATCTAGAAATTTGGGTATTACACTGATAGCAAATCCAAGGGCACTACATAATTGACTGAAAGAAGACATAAAGGAGGAGGAAGGAACTCTTACAGGTTTTCCTCAACTACATTCACTTTTCTACCAAGAAAATAGTTTCATTATTTCTTTTTCAAAATAACTATTATGGGGTTATCTCACATTGCCACTGAAGCCAATAAAAGCATATTAACTAAAGGGATGAGGAAAAAAGGCCTTGGATTAGGTGAGTAACTCTTGGTGTCCATATGTATCAGAGATGTCTCTGGTAATAAGTTAGTCATGGAGATATACACTCTATAGAATGTCAGAAGGCAACTGTGGAATGCAGTAGCTAGTAAAAATCTCTTTGAAACCTGTAAGATCCACATCATTATGTGGACTTTTAAAAGATGTAGGCTTAGGAAAAGTGGTATGTAAATTGAATGAAGCGAACAGTTTTACTGGTAAGAAACAAGTAAGTTCAGAGTGACCATTAGTATAATCATTAGTACATGGAAAAATTACTTTTGGAATTTAATGATAAATAATGTTAGCATAGTATGGTAAGGTAAGAACTCAGATATCTTTGATTAAAAAGCAATTCCTTTCCTTTTACAATTATGTTCCTCTACCACCTTTCTAAAGTGAATATTGATCTAAAATCATGTAAAATCAGAAAAATGAACTGAATAGTCACTAAATCATTGGATAGAACCTAGTGCTTTGCTAAAAATGTGTACATAATCTCAGATGAAAAATGTGGTAGATTTCTCAAGATGGGTAAACTTGTCAAAAGTACTTTCTCTGTGACTTTTTCCAAAGCCTCAAAATATGATTTCTAATCAAAAGGAATAAATTAAAGTAAATAAATTGGAAATAGATAAGATGAATTAAAAAGTGAAATATAGCAAAAGTCATACGGTTTTGGGAATTATTATTCTAATTTAACCTTAAACATGATTATATGAATATTATATTTTCATCAAAAGGTCATCATTTTATATATTTGACTTCAACTATAATTTTTATATTTCTCTTCCTAAAGTATTCTGTAGTTATTTCTCATATTTTCAGAAGTTGAATAATATTCTGTCAAGTAGATCGAATATAGATCATTATGAAAAATTTCAGATGTCAAAGGGCTTTTTCAAACTTTCACCAACTATTTAAATACAATTACAAACATGCATTAGAGAAACTTTATGTTTGAATATATGAAGAAGTGAACATTGGTTCCAGATTTCATAAAACAGGAAATTTTCAAGAAAGTAACATGGGAGCCAAAAGTTGATTGATCATTTGAAAGAGAAGTATGTAAAGATGGCCAGGCATGGTAGTTCATGCCTTTAATGCTAGCACTCAGGAGGCTGAGGCAGAAGGATCCTTGTGAGTTCGAGACCAGTCTGGGCTACAAAGTGAGTTCAAGACCAGCCTGAATTGCACAGAGAGACCTTGTCCCAAACAAATAGGGCCAGGGATTTAGCTCAGTGGCTTAAGTGCCTGCCTGACAGGTGCAAGGTTGTGAGTTCAATCCCTGGTACTCACCATTATTTTATTCCAAAAAATAAAATAAATAAAAAAATAAATATATAAAGACGGTGGAAAGTTAATGTTCAGCCCAAATAAGGGACAGGATTTCTCAGGAGGCCTGTAAACTGCTCACCTGACTAAAAGTTTTCAATCTCATAAAACTCAGTATTTTAGATTGTTTTTAATAAACTAAGTTTAGAATACTCTTAAATTAACAGAATTACTAGGAAGGTGATACAGAAATTCTTATATAATCCTCTGCCTCCTATTACTAAAACTTTATTACTCTCTTGTTGCTTCTCTAATAAATTTCGGCAAATGATCAAACACATTTTTTGCCTTACAATTGTGCTGGTCATAAATCTGAAAATGAAGGTCTCAGTAGGACTCTTCTTCTGCAGACTGTAATCTACTTCTTTTTCTTTCTAGCTTCTAGATACTGCCCTTGTTTATTGAACCTATGGGTCATGTCCCCTGCTTTCAAACCCAATGGTATAGCATCTGTAGAGTCTCTCCCTCCCTCTTCCTCTCCCTCTTTCTCTCCCTCTCTTTCTCTCTGATTCTGTCACACACACACACACATACACACACACACACACATTATTTCTGCCAGCACAGAAATAATTGTGACTCTTCCACTCAGTCTTACAATAATCTTTGTAATTACACTGGGCACACTGGAATAATTACAAATAATCATCCCATCTCAAGATCCTTTATTTGTATATGCAAGTGTCCTGTTCTCAGTTTAGTAACCAATTTACAGATCAGGGTAAGATCTTCTTTGGGGAGGCCATTGTTCTGTCCACCACAAATGAATAAGTTTTTGTCAGGAATAGAAATTTACACTGATATACTGTCATTAAACAGAAGTCCACATGTGACTCAGAATTTAGTTTCCTTCAAATTGTCTCAAGGTCATCTCCATGACACCACATGATATTAATAATCATATTTCCTTATTTCCTCAAAGGTTGTACTACTTCTTAGACTTTGCTTTTGATTAACTTGACTAGAAATTTACTAGTTTAGGTATTTTTCAGAGTGTCTGTCTATGGGGCTCTGTCTCCTGTCTTAAGATTGCATAGGAGCTGTGACTTTTGGGGAGCAAGGTCACTGCAATAAAATGCCGTCTCTATTATATTACATGAAGGGTGCGTGCTACCAACATGACCTGGCATTGCTGGTGTTAACCTTGACAGCTTGTCTACACTTATTGTGTGTCACTTTTCTCTAACTCTAAAACTACTTTTTTGGAAGACATTTTTCATATCATATTCTTTGGAATAAAGTCACTGGGGGAAATCAACCTTTAAAGTGGGGAGAGAAACTATCCACATCCTCAAGATGTGCAGGAACTTCTGCATAATCATCTGAAAATCTTCTACATGAGAATTTTCCATGTCTTCTTCCATTTGTTCATAAAACTGATCAATTCATAATAAATATCACCATAATTTAGTGTATACTTTTTATTATTCAACATTATTTTGTTAATGAAGTGACTTTGTCTTTTTTTCTATGTCCCTTTAACGTTTCCTATCAAGGCATAGGTTGTATATTTGTGTGTGTATGTTTATTTTGTTTTGAGCACATTCTTACTCTTTCACACCATACAACACAAGATGCTCTGAGCTCATTTTGTATATTTCATGCCCATATGTTAAAATGAGCCATTTATCCAAGCAGCTTGTTTCCTTTTACAGAAGGATGTTATTGGAAACAAAGGCTGTTATTAGAAACAAAGATGTGTGCATTTTTATTGGAATGTCATTGTTTCTAGATCCTTGCAGCTGACAAAAGTGTACATATGTGTATATTCCATCTGTGAATATAAATATCTATCAATGATTCTATATGTAAGCCTATGGATAGATATTAAGATGAATTTACACTTATTTATCTAACACTAACCCACTGTCACATGAATTATTCTAGGCTCTCCTTTTGTGTGTAACTTGTCATTGCAGAGGTAATATGGTATGGCTGCCACCCTATGACAACTGTTTTCCTCATTATTTAATTCAGGTATACATCCAAAATATTTTCAGAGTTTTTAACTCATGCTCATATATGACACAACATTTTATGAAAATGGCTCTTTCAATAGAATGCCGATTGATAACTACATTCATTTTAACGTTTTTTTAAATTTCGGAAGTTACTTAGGATGGCACTTTATTCACCCCTGCCCGTGATTGAGATGAAATTGTGCACTTTCAATGCATTTTTGTCACAATTCCCATTCTACTGTCCCTCAACATTCAATTTTTAAAACATTTGCAAATACTTATATTAGATTTACTCTCTGTAAAGTATGGCATTTTAGACAAACAATTATATTATCTTACAAAGTAGATTTATCACCTTTTAATATTACTGGGTTAGTGTTGTGAGTTCGAGACCGGCTTGGGTTACAATGTGAACAAGGCCGGCCTGAACTACATAGTGTGACCCTGTCTCAAAAAAAGTAGGGCAGGGATTTTGGCTCAGCGGCATAAGCGCCTACCTGGCAGATGTGAGGTTGTAAGTTCACTCTCCAGTAAAAAAAATTTTCTGGGTTTTACCTATTTAACATTACCATGCTATACACAACTAGTAACCAGTAATATGCTTATCACTTGTTGGTTTTACTATTTAAAAACTTCATTAAAACAAAGATCAGTCATATTTTATTCTGTTTTCTTCAAGAAGATTAATAGTTTCACCCTTTGTTTTTATTTTTATTTTAGTGTCACACAGGTAGATATTAGTAGAGAAAATACAAAATGCATTCTCCTTACTTCTATGGTCTCTAGCGCACAGACAACCCTTTCTCATTCTTTCATATCTGACTGTGTAAGCAGGCATTGTAAGCCTATCTTGTAAATCCTTACTTATTTACAAGTCTTTTATGTACGTTATGTTAAATCTGTTTCTCTAGTGAGCACTGTGAAGAACTGAGTGGGTACTGGGAAATAATAACATGCTACACAAGTGGATCAAACACACACACACACACCACCACCACCACCAGCACTACCACAACCACCATCAACAGCTGGATACTACAGGCAACCACTGTTTTAACTTAGCTCACAGCACTGACCTGGTCCGGGACTTGGATGGGCAACAGCAAGTTAACAGCAAAGTAGTTGCATGTTAGGTTGTATACAATACAGATCATCATGCTTTCTGCTCCATTATTATATGCTTTGGATCTTCTAAGACTATGCTCCCTGTGCCCTACTCTAATTTTATTTTCTGACCTTTAGCTTAAGTCTCATGTTATATTTAACGTATCATGAACACAGTATTAATCACAAAAGCCTCTTCCAATGACTTTTAGTTGGATTTCATAACTGTTTTATGCTTAGTTTAATAGTTTTTTCTGGGTAATCATTGATTTCTTTTGCTGTTTCAGTATTTTACTGTGTTGTATCTTAGAAAGCAGTCTTTGGTCTTTCCTTTTCTATCCATAGTCATTGGATCATCTTTTGATTTGACTAGGTGGTTTAGATTTAAATTCCACATTTATATGTGTAAACTGGCATTCTCTCTCTCTATCTCTTTAACTTCAAACATATATGTAGAGCAGCTTACTTACTTCTCTAAATTATGTAAAAAGCATCCCAACACACACACACACACACACACACACACACACACACACTTTATACAGTCTTCTCTATTTTAAATGATGAAAATTGAACGACTCAGTCTAAAACTCGGTGTCATCACTGACACACATTTTTGGTTCTATAATTTTTTTGATTTTTATTTTTTATTAGTACATGTTTACAGTTTATAATGATTACATTCCTCATGGGGAGTTGGTACATGTAAATAACACATCTCAATTCTCTTTCAACCCGTGTCCTCTTCCCCCATCTCCTGATCCCCTTCTCTGCTGACCCTCTGCTTCTGTCTCTTCTATTCCCTTTAAACATCTCGGCAGGATGACCTCCCTGTTGTGCCTCAAATGCACAAGTCATAGCTCACCTCATTTTGCACTCCTTGATTCCTCTGTCTGAACTGATGGTTTTCTGCATTATTTGCAAGTATAACATTGGTGTTGTGTGTCCTGCTTCAATAACCTTGATGTAAAGTGGCAATCTGCTTTTACTACCAAATTTTACCACACCATATCTACCTTGTCACATTCAACATATTTTATCTTAGCACGAAATTTAGTCATTTCAGGATTATGTTGTTTATTTTATAATCACTCCCCTGCTATTGCATTTCTATATAAGATAATTATTTTAAAGAATTATGGCTTATTGTGTTTATCATTACATTGCAGACAAGAAAACACAGTCTATACATAGAAGAAGCTCAATTGTTGATTGAGAATTTAATGAATAAATCATACTATTTAACAAAAATATACAATACCTGACATAAAAAAAGCATAATATCCTCACATTTGTTCAAAAACTAGAGCATTTTCTGGCCTACTGTTTCCCAATTTGATATTCCAGAAGTAGGAATGTAGTCTATGAAAACTTGCCCTTTAAAAAAAAAGAATAAAAGAAATGAAAGAAAGTCCTGATCCTTTAAAAAGGAAAACAATACAAAACAAAAAAGACTTGAAATTATAATTAAATATTCCTTAAAACTACACAAAAATAGTAGTCCAACAATGTCTGGTCCCAAATATTACCTCTATATTCACAAACAATCCACAGAATCATTCAGTGATTAGATTCAGTCATTCTAGTGGAGGATAATGAAAGACGACAAATTATTCCTCTGAAGGAATGAATTATTTCAACAGAATTATCACGTTAGTATACAAAGTAAGTGATTTTTCTGAGATTTTAATTTCATATATTCATGAGATTTAGGATCTCCAAACTCTAAAATTTTGAGGAGTTGTTTGCTTGGTAAAGTTAAAAAACAAATAAAACAGTAAAATTTTGAGAAGTTGTTTGCTTGATAAAGTTAGAAAATGTCATCTATAAAAAAATACAGGAAATAATCACTGAGAAACTCCTGGAAATTATTGGAAATGAGTTGCTAAAGATTTACTTTTACAAATAACAAAGCAGAAAGTTCAAGACTATCGAGATACTTATGTAAGCAGAGATAGATACATAGAAGCACAAATAATTACAGTTAAGTTGTCATTGGAATAACATCCAGCTTCTACATAATTCTACAAACCATCAAGATAGTGCGCACCCTAGGAGTACGATCTCTTCTACCTCACCAAGGTTTCAATTCACAGTCACCTGGTACACTGGACTGAAAACTTCCTTTCTGACTGGTTACTGTTCGTATAGGCATTTCAGTAAGGAAAGTTCAGATAACCTCTCCTCTCTGCACCTTGATTCAAACCCTATTATCTACGTTGAATTCATCAATATTAAATTTATTAGTTCCAAGAAAACTTGGATACCACCAGTAACATTTTATGCAAATTCTCACGTCTATGTGTATCCATTCTTGTCTTATCTTTCTTCAAATCCTAAAACTATTCCTGTGCACCATCCATTATGTCATCCATCAAATTCATGATTCATCTCCAGCTAAATACCTTGTACTTCGATCACTTTGTTTTAATGAAAATCTAAACTTTCCCCAAAGGAACAGGTTAACCTTACTTACCCCGATTTTCTACCCTTAAGCTTCAAGGTGACATCAGCTCCATTCTTGTTCCTCATTGTCAATTTCAAACCATTCTCCCTTCATCTATTAAGAAAAAGAACAGATAGTATTGCATCACATTTCATGGTTATATCAAGCTACAGACTTCATTGAATCTGTTACATATTTCCTAAAATTAAAATCTGAGTTATATCTGCTATCTGCATTTGAAGAACTACAGGTAAACAAGATACATAGGTTTAAAATATAATTTCTATAGTCTAATAACCCATTTTTCTTAAGGAATGAAGTTTGGGCAATGTTCTTACACAACAAGTGGTTTTATTTCGTCTTGTTTTATTTTATTTTATTGGCACAGGGTCTTATGCCCCCAGGCTAACTTTGAGCTGAGCTAGAGGGAACCTCCCTCCACAGCCTTCAGAAAATCTGTAACTAACGGTATATTTATATGCTATATTTAAATAATTTCATATTACTCTACTATAGGGTAATGCAATCATGCATTTTGCAATTTCCATTTATTTTATTTTTAAGTTTTATTGAACAAATACTTTAAATTTTCTTATAATTCTAGTGTATCACATTCCCTCTTCTCCATTTCTGAAGACTTAGTGGACACATATTGAATCCTATTCTGCAACTTCTTTTTTTAACTCACATGGTCTCTTTATTGAAAAAATTTAATTTGAACTCCAAAAATTCTCAATGAAAGTTAAGAGAACACATTTTAGAGGATGCCTGCCATTATCACCTTATGTTCAAGTTAAAATATAGCTCTGAAAGTATAAAGGAAAGAAAACTTTACATGAGAAATTTTTGTTAAGTAGATCAATGGGTTAATAAAAACCATGGGGACAGAATCTTTAGAATAAACAACAAAAATGAGAACATTGTCTCAGCATTTATAGTACTGAGAAAGACTCAGAGATAACAGTATAAACTAGGCATTTGTTTGAGTATTTGTAAAGAACAAATGAAACAAACTTATGCAAAGCAGGAATATGAGAAATATGAAGACGCAGATTTTGGTTGTGCCTAAATTCTGAACTTTATAATTCACAATGAAAATAAAGTGGAAACAAAAGGATTATGTCATTGAAAAGCCTCCAACTGATTTCAGAGGCTCTAATAAATATTATGTTTCATTCTCTCCAAGTGGTTCACAGAGATGTTTTCACATATGGACCATCAAAATTTGAAACTGCAAAATATTAAAAGGTACAAAAAACATGCTGTAGAATAACTTGTAAATGAAAAGAAAAGCATCATATGTAAGACAAATTGAACATTCTAGGGAACATTTTGGAGCACTGTGGAAACACTAATCAACAAATCCCTCTTGGATGCCTGCCTCAGTTTTGGTGATTTGGAAGGAAAAAGAAAGTAGATAAAGTATTTACTACGAGAGGGTGCTTTGTGATATACAAAGAGAATTGGAAACTTATCCCCATGATCCTGCCATTAGTCTTCTTAATGATTCTGAGCCACAACTTCCTTGAGATAACATCTTTTTTCTTTTTGTGCTTAGAGCTTTGAGAAACCTGAAGGAATCTTGACACTTTTTAGCCCTTTATTAAACTTCAGCCTAGAAATAAGGAGAAAGCTCAAGGAAATAGATTAGAGAAGTTTATTCAACACTGTCAAATAAAGAAAATCCCTTCCTACTGCCAGATATATTAAACTCCTAATCTGGCAGTTGTACAAAATTGTTACTGGCATTCTAGCTATGTCAATTAAATATAGTGCTGGAGAAAATGATTTAACCAGCTTCCTCTTTCAATGTCATTCAAGAGCACTGATTAGACTGACAGGTGTGCTTCTCTTCTAAGTAACGCTGGTCATTCCCAAATTACTCATGTGCACTATTAAAACTCATTAATACAAGAGTTTTGCAGAGAACCTTGGGGAGTGTAGTAATCATACATACCTGTCCATAAGGGTATTTTGGATTATGCACGCTGAAATACAGTGTTTTCCATCATCAGACTATTTTGTCAGTGTTGTAAGCAGGTTAATGATGTTGTACTTATGTGTCAAAGGTCCAAAATTTTTATAATACACATCTTAAATTTTTTATTTTATTCATAATTATCACAAATAGCCATAATTTCATTTATGATTTTACTTTTGTAAAGAGGGGGATTATGCACAAATGCGTGTTTCCTAAATTTGCATAATAAATCTCTTCATTGTTCCTTGTTAATCACTTCCATTTTATTGTTCACTCTAATTATAAATGAACACGTTTGAAATAGGTGGATAAACAACCCAAGTAAGTATCACTTCTGGGCTCATATTTTTCGTCATTTTTTCTTCATGCAAAAAGAACAAGATCTGCTATATCAGACAAGGGCATAGGATGTAGAAGGAGGCAAAGACCACTTTATATAATGAATAAAACATATATACAAAATTTAAAAATGGGGCTGGAAAGACAAAATGCAAATGGTTAATAACTAAAATGCTATTAATAGTTAGCATTTTATTCTATAGGTACAAAGAGACAGATAAATAACATACAGATTAAATAAATAGAAAACATAACAAATCAACAGACTTAAGCTGTATCATATCAAGTCTAATGTAATGATGTAAATATATCAATTAATATAAAACATTGACAGTATGCAGAAAAATTACTACCCACCTCTTTGCAGCAATTTACTTTTATTTGTGGGGAATATGTTCTAATATCCCCAGTGGATGCCTAAAACCATGGGTAATAATTGAAATTTGTATATACCGTGTTTTGTTTCTTCCATATATATCTATGACAAATAATTTAAAATTCCCAGTAAATATTAATGACAGTATCTAATAATTAAACAAAAAAACTCTAACACTATACAGCCATAAAAGATATCTGAGCACAAGTCACACTCTCTTCTTTCTTTCTAAGTCCCATGTTGTGTTGTACCCATTCTTGTGGTGAAGTCAAATAATACAATGTGTCTGTGGTGATATGAAGTGAATTGAATGAGATTGAGCTAGCATGAGCCTAACACATTAGGGTTTCTTGTACTCTGATACTGTGATACCTTTGTAGCTAATCTAATTATCAAGATGACTTCTAAGTGACTAATTGGCAGATAGCATTTACAGAATAGATATGGTGAGCAAAAGAGTGAGTCACAGTCCATGCGAAATGGAGTGGGATGGTGTATGAATTCACAGTCATTGGAATAGTAAACATTTTAAAAGTCATGATGTGTTCATGTAATAGTCCATTATTTCTGAGCAATATTTGATCGATGTTAACTTAAACTTCAGAAAACAAAACCACAGAAAAGAGGGGCTATGTAAATTTAAGAAATTCAGACAAAACTTAACAGTAAGGGTAATTTGTCAGTGAAACAATTAAATATCTTTCATGAAAAATAAATTTTTAACAAAAGCTAAAGTCACCGTTTTATTATCAACTGAAATACACAGCAGAAGAAAAGTATTACAGACAAAGAAGGATATTACATAAAGATAAAAACATTAATCTTGTAGGAAGACATACAAATTCTAATGATGTATGCTCGATACAGAGGCAGGAAATACAGCAAAACTGATAAAACTGGAAGAGAAACTAAGAAAAACTACAAATTTTAATCAGGCATTCATTACCTTGTCTCCCAGCAATTGACCAAACTTCAAACTAAAAATTATTAAAGATCTCAAAGGTCAATCGAGAAAGCACAATCAAGTAAGAGATTCTAAATAATATTTATAGATCAATCTATTTAAAATATTATAATATGGATTTTCTTTCCAGTGCTATGCAATCTTCAACATACACTACATTAGGGCCATAAAGCAAAAAATTCAAAAATTAATATAACTGAAAATGTGGGGCGTTAAATGCTTAAATCAAATTAAGATCGTAGTCCGTCATCACTGTTGCTACCTCAGGTAACAAGGAATGGAGAGCTTCTTAATGTAATTATTTTAACCAAAGAAAGTAGAACATAGGACATAATAAAGATTTTAAAATAAATTGAAAACAAAGCTAATCAAGTAAATCAATGACACAAAAAGCTAGTTTTCTAAAAAAATATGAATGAAATTAACAGCTCCGTAGCAAAGGTAACAAGAATTAAAAACAAGATTATAAAAATTACCAGTGTCATTAATAAACTGGGCTGTGACTTAAATCCTGAAAGTCTTACACAGATAGTAAGAGTATACATCATTCAATGTATGCTCCTAAATGAAGCAACCTAGAAAAATAGACCAATTCCTTAAAAATATAGACAATAACATTTCAATCAAGGTGAAATAAATATTCTGAATTCTTTTTATTTAAGAGAAAAAAGAAGACATATAAGAAAGACAAAAAGCAAGAGACAAACAAATGACTAGAGTAAATGCACAACAGTAATATTATAGGTTTACAAAACAGGATGATAATGGTTGCAATATTGCATATTGTTATCTTCAAAATGATTGTTTACATTAACAGATATTGACATGTAAAATTGATCTAATCATGTGAGTATTAATTGTTCTTTCTCAGTAATGAATACATTCAGCAGTGTGTTCGTTTTAGTTACCTTACATATACATATATCCAGATTTATATCTTTTCCTTTACCCTTCCCTCTTTCCCCCTTTTCCCTTCCTAATTACTTTTGCTCTTCGAGCTGTTTTTTACCCTTCCATAGTATTTATTATAGATTTTGGATCATATATACTTTTTCAGTTTCTTACACTAGGGAGACAATACGGTATTTACACAGGTGGGTTTGATTTATCTCACTTATGACTATGGTCTCAAGTCACACCCATTTACTTATGCAAGTCTCAATGCAATATTAAATCATTTAAGAAATTGAGTTTGTAATGTAGAAATCCAAATTACACCAAGATTATTTTCTTGTATTTCTATCAAATATTTAAAGGAGAATTAGTGTCTATTTGATATAATCTATTTTGTAAAAAAAAAAAAAGAGGACAGAATAATTTCTAACTCATTTTATAATCATAATGCTACCCTGCTCCCAAAATGAGACACTAAAATAACAAAAACAAAAACATGTAGAAAGAAAACTGGTAAAACTAACTGTAGACCACTGTCTGTCATATTAGACACAAAACCTCTTAGCAAATACTAATAAATATTTGAGAAGATAGATATATCTAACTTGATATAAACATTACATAATATATAGATATTTTGAATTATTACATGTACTCTATAAATACATAAAATTTCTTATGGTTTAACGTTTTCCTTTACAGCATACATTTAGCCAGATATTTGTGGGACAAACCTGTAATTCCATCTGTCTGGAAGACTGTAGCAGGAGGTTTACAAATTTGAGCCCAGCTGGCCAACTTAATGAATTTGCAGGACTCTTTCTCAAAACGAAAAAAAAAAATTAAAAAAGGATAGGTTCACAGCTCAGGTCAAAGGCCATTAATTTACTTCTAAACAAATATATTTACATTTGAATAAATTAGCATAATGAATCAGGCAAAACACAAAAATATTACACAACTGATTAAAGTGTATTATAGGTACACAAGGGTAGTTCAGCATTCTAAAGTTAATCAATGTAATACAGTATCTGAAGAGGCTAAAAAAAAGTAGATCACATAAGCATATCATTTGAGTCAGAAAAAAACTTCTGACAAAAGCAAACATTTATTCACAATAATGGTAAAGAAATCTTTAAGTGGTCAACAGATGTGACTACCTTTTGGTCCCTGCTACAAAAAGTTTTCTACTAATCCACCATATCATGAAGCAGCCAGCAGACCTTCATCAGAACCCAAGCACCAGAATCTCCAGCCAGGATCCTGAGCCATGTAGAACTCTCGCTCCATTACTCGTCATCAGGTATTTTGGTATACGAACACAAATCAGACTAGGCCAAACTCTCCAATGAGGATGATTCCAAAAATGTGCCAACCGGTATCACTCTTATTCAACATAGAGTTTACATTCTAGATACCAGGATAAGTCAAGGAAGAAAGAAATGAGGATACACAGGCTGGAAAGGAAGAAAGAAAATCGCCTCTATTTACATGTGATAGTTTATTGATGGAGAGAATTTCAAGGTATTTTACAAGGGATGATCCAAAGATATGATAAATATTTAAATTTTCAAAAATAAGTAAGAGACACCAAGAATTGCAAACAGTGATGAGATTAATTCACTTACAGTGAAAAGGAGTGTTTCAAGGTGGGCTAATGGCACTGGGTCTTGTAACATTTTTAATACACTAAGCATTCATGTATTTTTATTTTTATTTTTATTTATTTATTTATTTATTTTTTGCGGCACCGGGCATTGAACTCATAACCTCATGCCTGCCAGACCAGGCGCCTAAGGCACTAAGCCAAACTCCCAGCCCTGGTTTTTTGAGGCAGGGTCGCACTATGTAGCCCAGGCCGGGCTTGCACTTGCGTTGTAGCCCAAGCCGGCCTCGTACTCACAAACGCTCCTCCTACCTCAGCCTCCCGAGTGCTGGGATTAAGGGCGTGCGCCACCACGCCCGGCTTCATTCATGTATTTTTAGATCACACCTTGTTGAACAAAAGATTGTGGTTATTTCTGTCAAGTAAAACTATTACTATATGTCCTCATGTACTTTGTTCACTGAACCTGGAATCATGCAACTTCTGGCTCCTGCTCAAATTCAAACTAAAGTAAAAGTTAAAGATTTTGAATTGGTTCAAGACATCAAGTCACTCAAAAATTGCAACTGAAGACATTCATGAAGGAGGACTTCCACAGCTGCTTTAGAGAGAAGAAAGAATGATGGAATGTGTTCAAAACAAGAAGGAATATTCCGAGGGAGATTAATTATGATATAACTTTTGCTGTAATAAACCTTTAAACAATCCAACAAGAAGCATAAAATCTTTAGAACTGAGGATAGACAAAGACCGCAGTGACTTGAAATCAAAAGCATGAACCATAAAAATTTTCAAAATGGGATGCTGAATATCATTAAAATCATAAAATTTCTGTGTATGAAAGACACTGTTCAAGAGAACTGAAAAGAAGTCTATAGGCTTAGAGGAAGATATCTGCAAAGCTCTGTTTATAAAGTTTTCTATCGGTACATGTTCACAGTGCATGTGTATTTGTGTTTCTTGTGTTGAGTTCGTACACATAAGACAACTTTATCACTTTTTCATCTCTTTCCTGTCTATACCCTCCAATCAAGAAAGATAAATTCTAGTCATTATTAGGAAAATGTAGCCACCTTGAGACAGTAACACTAAGTGGTACGAATAAGACACAAAAACCCAAATATTGCATGATTTCTCTTAAATGATAAAACTAAACTATACATGAAAATAAAACTTTCATTAAACAAAGATTTAGAATCTATATGGTAGAAGGAAATTTCAAAACTGAGGAATTAAAACTGGAAAATGCAATCAGAAAAACTGGAAAAATAATAGAACATACACTTCCCAAAATATCATATACATCTGGCAAATAAGCAAAGTGTAGAAAATTATTAACCATTACAAAATTGTAGGTAAAGATCATGCAACGCACTATTACCGCACATCTATCAAAAGAGATAAAGTTTAGAAGTAAAAGTGTGATAGTATAAAATGCTAGAAGAAATAAGAAATTGAATCATGCTTACCTTGCCGGTGATAATATAAAATGATACAGTCATTCTGGAAATTATTTCTCATCTACTTATGAAACTGAATATATATTTACTACATGATTCAGCAATTATACTTTTGGGTGTTTACCCCAGAAAAGGTACAACCTGTGGTCATACCAAAACATAAAAATGAAAGTTAACAGTCATCTTATTTTTGGTAGGCAACCACAAGAAATGACCATATCTTTTAACACGTGGATTGTTAAGTAAATTAATTATGATATATACAGAATATTACTCAGTAAATAAAAACAAACTATTTATATGAAATAACTTGTATAGATGTCAAGGACACTATGTTTAGCAAAAAAAAAAAAATAAACAACCAATCTCAAAAAAAACCTGTACTGCATGTTTCCAGCCTTATAATTTTTTATAAATGACAAACCTTTAATGTATCTCCAGTTTGAAAACAATTTGATGCCCTGCAATAGGTGAATGGTAAAGCAATATATGTTACATTCGTACTATGGGATATAAAAATCTATACGAGAAAAGAAACATGAATATATGTGGCAAACACAATACATTATTTTGGAGTTATACTAAAGCAAAAAATCTAGTCTTAAAATGTTACCATCACTATTTTCTATTTTTATAGTATTTTGAAAGAGATTTATAGAAATCTAGAATGGCAAAAAATAGGGGTGCATATATTAGACAGCAACATTAAGAATTCTTAGGGATTGAAAATAGCTTATATATTGATGCGTATTAATGTCAATATGTTAGGTGAGATGCTGTTTTTTCAATTTCACAAGACTTAATACTGGGAGAAAATGGTGAAAGTGTTCATAGCTATTTCTTATAGCTGAATGCCAATCTATGAATATCCAAATACAGACTCACTTAAATATATAATGGAGAACTAAATGATATATTTGTATGAGACATTCTATGTCACTAACATGTATTTTAAAAGAAACAAAGGAAATGAAAATTAATGCTAGCGAAATTAAAGACACCATGCCTAAATATAGAGAACATCTGTAAGAAGATGAAAAAATAGTTTCATTTAAGTCAGACTGAAGAATAGATGCATTGTAACACATGTATATAAATTTACAGTACAGTACTTTAAAATTTCTGTGTCTATTATCCATTTCCTTTATCCATTGATCATTGTATTTGCACATATACATATATAATTTGCTATGGGCACTGAGTTATATTTTCAGGCCTTCTCAAAAGGTTTAAGTTGCTAAATTGTGTAGTCAGGGCTTGAATTTGCTACCCAAATCAATTTAGCAGATACCTACTATATTTTTAAATAACTTTAAACTTTGAATAGACTTGATTCTGACAAGAATTTCTATCTATAGTCAATACAAGTAATTCTGCATACAGTTTTAAACTCAATTCATTAAAAATGGATTTCCATATATGTAGTTGTCTTTCTATATTTTAAATTATTTTTCTGGCAAAATCCATACATTCTTCAATTATTTTACAATATTCAACTATTTATCTGTGATTTTATTTTTAAAAATTGAAATGTTTTTACCAACCTACTTGAAATTTTAACATATTATGATATATTCTTCAACTCTTTTTATATTTAAAGGTGTTAACATCCAAGTCACTGACATAGCTATAGATTTCTATCTTTATTTTTTTATTTCCGCTTCTACATTTTTTCTTTCTTTTTCATTTTGTTATTGAAATATGACTTACCTTGTAAATAGCATTTTTTATCCTTTAGAATGAATTTCCATAAGAAATTTGTTCCTTTATTCTTTTATATTTAATATCTATCTATCTATCTATCTATCTATCTATCTATCTATCTATCTATCATGTACCAAGATATGTATTGAAATGAACTACAGAGAGTCTTTTATGGCATAAGTTACTATTGCGCTTATACTACCAACCTAATGATGAGATTTTTGACACTGTTGTCCTGGAAACATACCCAAAGTATACAACCTTTCATATTTCCTTTGATAGGAAGCAATGTAGTAAACCTTGGCAAGAACATTTTGACACTTTCTCAAAGGACCTCAGCCAGAAATCTATTTTTATAGTAGATGATACTGCATTTTTAACCTTTATTTTTTTATCATAAAAATTGTGTGTGCTTTATGCTACACTGTTTGAATCTAGTGCCAATTCAGCAAACTATTTCATTTGTGATATGGGGCAACTTACTTCTTGAGTCTCAAGTCGCTTCTGTATGCTAGTACAGGCTACTTCAGAGTGTATTTGCAAGATGGGAAGTGTTAAAGTAAAGTCAACTTTCAGAATACAGTTGACGCATAGTGAACACAAACTAAGTGAAATAACTTCATGTATGCAAATTTTCTTATAATAGTTCTGTGTCTGAGTACCATATCTTTGATACTGAATAGTAATTATTTGGAAGGAAGAAATTGTTTCTACTAATTTTGTAACTCTATAATGACTAAAATAAATTTCAAGTGTCAAAGATATATTCTTTCTATGACTAAACCATGGATTTTTTTAAAAGTGCAGTATGTGATAAATAAAATACAGTTCAATATATCTTTCTGAAAAGATTTTCTCTATTGTAACACAAACACTACTATATTAGTTTATTTAGAAATCATATATGACCAAATTTTATTTCTTTTGTGTATTTAGTACTCATGAATATTAACATGATAAACTTTGATTTTGTACCTAGTACCTAGAATGAATGAGATAAATTAACATTATCTTTCTTGTTTCAGAAACTAATATTTTTAGGTTATGTTGCCTTCACTAGCAGTCTGTTTGGAACTTCACATATTTGAATATGAATTTTTATTTTTTCTTCCTTTTATTTTCATAAATCACGTGGCCTAAAAGTTGATGATGTATTCTCTATTGTAAGAAGATTTTAACACTGATTTATGCATGAGTTCATATTTAACATGAGGTAGCAGGGGCCCCAAACCACCTCTTTTAGGTACTACATTCCAAACATATTTTAATTTGGAGTGGTTTGGGGGCATTTTTGTAATAAAGTATGCCAAGAGAAAAGTCTAACGCAACTGATTATAAAATTTTGAAGTTAAGCGTGAGTACATAACCAAATCTTCTAAAATGTTTTAGGATTTTTCCGAGGCACACACAATGAAGAGTACACAGACTTCCAATAGGAAATTTCCAAAAATCGCACATGCATCATACATCGTATGACTTTTTTCTGTTCTTACTTGCATTCTTTTTGTTCTCCCATATACTAAAGATATGACTGAAGGAAAGGGGCTATATATAGATATCAACCAATCAAAGTCACTAGAAATTTATTTTGTTTCTAGAAAATTTGCTCTAAGAAATTTCTTCCTGTTGTTCAACATACAAAGAAAAACAAATCATCATAGGACTTTGGGGAAAATACTAGAACTATTCAGGATATCATGAAAGTGTCTGTTAAGTACGTTGGTTTTTAAGAAGGTTTGAGATGAGTAGCACAGTTCATTGAAGACTTTCCATATGCTGGGCAGGATAGAAATGACACTAAGGTTGTTTAGTGCCTGCCCTATAGGATGGTAAACTATATTCTATTGCTTTATTTTGGTGTGTATGTGACATTCAAAAATAGCATTTTAAAAAATAAAAGTATTTCCCCACCTTCATCGAGGCATAATATGTAAATTATACTACACATATTTTTGAGATATACAAAGCTATGTATAATCGTATGTAATTTGTGAAGTGATTAAATACATACTGAATAAAAATTTCAGAGTGATCCCACAGTGGTAGAAGTTTAATATAGTGAAATAGTAGCACTTAAAGAGATTTAGGAGAAAATGAAAAATTCAATTCAGAGTCCCATGAGATCTGAGGAAGTCAAAAAAAACATATTCTGGTTTTAAATGCAATTTTGTATGGTGAGCCTTTGGATAATTAGCCTTTGTGCTACAAGAACAAATAATAAAAACTATGAATATTCAATTGATAATAATTTCCCCACTAACTATGAAACACCCATAGTTCAATTTATGCAAAATGCCTTCACATTGTTACTTTTGAGCATTAACATATCCTTTACTGGTTAGAAGACTTGTCTTCCCTATTCAGATGCCTATGTCTGAACTCCAAATAGTGCAATTCTGTCCTATCAAATTAGTGGTTTCTTTTCCTATAATCAGTTAATAGAAGTATTTAAGCAATTTTTCCATATGAATAACAAGTCTATAGCAGAGTCAAAAACTAGAAACATGTGGACAGCAACATTAATTTAGATTCCAGAAATAGGGCTAGACCTTCTTCTCAGAAAGCTTGAAAAGTAGATGCAGGAGGAATATGGACACCAAGTTGGTGGCAGCCAGCTGAGAGAGCAGGGGTGAAGTGGATCAGACTTTCCTTTTCAAAATTGGAAGGCAGTGTTCAACAATAAAAAATATTTACTGCAAATTCAGAAGGAAAATTAACTCTGGCAAAAGATTTAATGCCCTTAGTAGAATGTAAAACATCAATATAAAAAATGATCTTGGTAAATCACGAGGAGAATGGCACAAGCAGAAGACAGGACAAGTGGAGACGAACAAAAGTCAGGAAATAAAAATGTCCTAGAATGAGATGAGGTACTATTGATAAGATATCATACATTCCCAAGAAAGTAAGTCACAATAATAAAATTATGAACTATTTTGCAGAGAATAAATAAAAGTTACTTTCAAACATCACGTGTGTGTTGGGCAAATACTAAACTCTCCATAAAGTATAAAAACATGAACATAATCAACAAAATGAAGTTAATACATATGGGGAGGCAGAAACTCAGAAGCACAATTAACAAAGACAGGAGTTTCTAAGGAAAGCAAAGATGAACAGCAAGAATAGCTAACTGCAAGAAACCGTTTCCGGAGATGAAGTAAAACTCATGTATGCCCACTACAAGTATGTCAGGCAAATTTCTCACACTATATGTAACAAGAAAAATAGTATGTTTCCTAATCTTTCATAACAACCTATAAAATTGAATACACATATTATTAAGGACTGAATTTTTGTGTCTCCACAGAAGTCTAGCTTCAGATTTAATTGGAATTAGAAATGGTACCTTTGGGAATTAATTAGTCTTTAACTATGATCCTAAGGGTGAAGTCCTTAGTATGTGATTAATCCATTTTCATTTTAGGAAAAAAATAAGTATGGCTCATGGTCAATATTTATTCACTTTTCAGGAATTGAGAATTACTAGACTGTGCAAGTGCAAAAAACAGCTATTAAAACCAGAATAGTACCAATAAAATAATGTCTTTTGTTTTTAAGTACTATTGACACACTAGAGCAATGTGAAAATAATGACAAAAGCTAGATACTGCATGGCAAACTATAAAGGGAAGGTTGGGACTGTTAGCCCAAGAGCTATTTTGAATTAAACACTATAGCCACAAGTGCCACTGGCTGCTATTTTCAGGGCAGAAAGGAACAAACTTTAAGAAGAAATGCTAAGGAAACCAGCTTGTCTCTTCTTTGAGGAAGCAGTGAGGCAGGAATCTACAAGCCAGGAAGAGAAGGCTCTCAGCCAAAACTGATCCTGCTGACATCTTGCACTGCCCAGCTCTGAAAACGAGGGAAAACATATTTTTGTTATTTAAGCGACTAAATCTGTGATCTTATGCAATAACAGCCAAAATATCTAAGCCAAATATCATTATTTGACACAAATAATATCCCATATATCATTTAAATAATAATGATCTGGAAAAAAAGAAATTTAGGTTCTTGGGTCCATGAAAGGAATTTGATAGGGTTTTGACTGGGATTCGATTAAAGTCAAGAAAACAAAGGGATAGAGGGAAACAACATTTTTAATAGGTATCCTTAATGTCTAAGTAATAGGTAGTAAATTTGGAAAGAAAAAAGTTATTCCTCATTTATAAATGGAACTGATAAATGTTAGTCATGCAGTCAACTTACGAAACAAGATGGAAAGTTAGTCAAAATATTAAATAGTATTTAATGTTTAAATACATGTTGTTGTGGCCAAGGTTTACAAGGGAAAAGATTTAATACAGGACATATAATTTATAGGATTATTTCACAATATTCACCCAAAGAGTCAAATGCAAAAAAGTGGAGGAAATCTGTCCACTTATTAGAGGCCCAAAGAATTCAGCTGAGGACTTGGATCACACAGCAGTGTCCTGCACAAGTCAGGCCGAAGACCTACCACTCATGGGGAAGTCTTCCACGAGTCCAGTTGGAGGCCTAGAGCCCACGATAATGTCTCATGCAAGTCTGTATCAAGGATCTGCACTGGGAAGATCCAAAGCTCAGTGGTGGAAGCCAGAAAGTCTGCACTAGGGAAATGAAGGATCTGTGCCAGCAGGCTGAGGAGTCTGCACTGGAGCCAGGAAACCACACTCAAGGTAAGGATCAGAACTCCCCTGAAAAGAACCACAGCTATCCCTAGCAACAGAGAAGACCCAAGCTCTTCCTACAAAGAGAAAAGCTGAGTTCATATCAGGAAAGCCAGTGCAACAAGCTTCTCCAGGAGAATAAACAACACACAGCTTTCTCTAGTTCTCTTTTTATACTGTTGGCAACAGTCCTCAGCTGGGCCTTCTACACCCAGCACCATGCCGATTCAGTTCAAATCGACCATTAGTTAATCCACCACACATGCATAGGTTTGCAACTAACTATACTTAAAAAGAAAACTGAAAAACTAAGCAAACCTAACAAACCTAATCAGTTAATTCACAAATGCATAGGTATTGGTGATAAAAATTAGACTCCTAAAAATGTGTGACCTAAGTATGAGAATAAATGGCTTTTTTTCCCCCTGAATAGTCAATTTAGCAGCATGTTAGAAGCTTGTGTGGTCAGAACAATGCCAGTTTCAGCTTCCTTTCTTTTGTATTGAAATCAACCCTGTGAAAATAGCTTCATGAAAGTTCTCACTATATCCCAAAAAATTCATAATACCAAGATGAATGTCTTCCTGCGTATTTTGCTATGGGCTTTCTGAAATGCACAACTGTTCTGAGCTCTTTAAAATTCTGCATTTCTAAAAGATTGGTTTCATTCTTTGTTCTGCTTATCTCAGAGGATTGCTTATTTTCTTATCTCAGGGACTCTTTTTCTCTTCCCCGTATTTGTGAGATCGTGTACAACATTTCTTTTGAATTAAGTTCTAGGCTTGGAATACCAAAATCAGTGTCGCTGAGGATATGACATTTTCATCTTGCAATACAACCATGATTCTGAAAGTATTTAAAACTCTGTATCTGTTGACTCTATGATAAAGACTATTGTGGCTAACGAGTAGGAAGGGTGCATGGTGCAGCTCGTGTTGCAGCACACGGAATAAAGTGATGCTGAGTGTGCAGAAGCACTTTTGATGACAGATGAAGGGCTGCTGTAGAAGTGGTTAGACTGACATTGTCCTAGGAAGATACAAGGAAGAGATGAGTTCAAAGAGCAAAACCAGCAGAAAGAATGGTAATGAGCGAGGTCCTAATCAAAGAGATTCTCTCCACCAAGCACCATACGGACAACGATCCATCCCCAGAATGATTAAATTGAACTCCAAGGGAAAACAAGTAAATGATCAATAGTACTCATTTAAATTTAAGCTAAGGGTTATTTTGTAGGAGTATGAAATGATTATGGAAACTAATCAGGATTTGAATCAAAGTGTACATGTCATAAGACGGGGCCTGTTGAGAGTCACAGGTCAGCTGGAGGGGGAAAGGATATTAGGGATATGGCATGAGAATGAGAAGCAGATACAGTTAACTTGCAGGTGAAGCAAATAGTTGAAATGTCATTGCGCACTCTCTCAGCGCTTTTCTCTTTCACACATCTCTATGAGTTGACATGACATATGCTTAGGAGGTTTTTCCTCTGCTATTTGCTTTTCTTTTCTGAAACCAAGAGAGAGCCAAAGCAAAGCAACGGCTGTCTGGGGAGTTAACCTTTGAAGTTTTCTCTACAAACTACTTTCTTTTCCCATCAATTCTGAGTTGGGCTATTATTTCAGCCAAAGTTACTACTGGTCAGGTTCTGTTATTCAGTTTTCTGATAATGGCAAGCAACGACAACTGTATAATCAACTTCTGCCCCCACTCCCAAAATACAATATATGGCAAATACTTGTACTACTTCATTTTATTCACTTTTGTTAGATTTGGTCCTAAGGGGAAACAGCTCTTATGAAATACAGTAATAGAAAATGAAATTTCTACTCCACAATTTAGGAAGATAAACATTTATATTGATCATGAGTGGTATTGATCATGAATTTCAAGGCTTCCAACAAATTTCAAATGGTTTCCTAAGAGTAATTATTCATAAGATTGACTTAATAAAAGATAATATTTCTGATCCTTTTTTGTGTGCGGACTGCAAATATTTCTACAGCTTCTAGCTTCTAAACACTTATGACTGATTTTTCTGTGTCATTTATTTGTAGAAAATTAGTTGCCTGTAGAGTATTTCCACTCTTCTCTGTTTATTTCACAAGTATCTCAAACATTAACAGTAAAACTCCCCCACAGCCATAGATTTAATAATTTGTAAAATCCTCTGGTCTAGCCTCTTACGAATACTACCAGTCAATACTACATCATGATTGATGATATCCAGTTATAATATGAAGATCAAATCTATAGACTCAAAATTATTTTTCACTAAACTTCTCTCTGATCTTCTCTATTTACTAAATCCATCTATTCACAAGACCTCATCAAGCATATTGTAAGAACTTCTCTACAATTCTGGCTCTCCTTTCGAGATTATCTTTATAGTAATTCATCAGCATTTGATTCCCCAGCCTCCTCTCCAATATGCCATTCTTTATCAACTCCTAAAAAATGAAGTTAATAATTCCCCTCTTCCAAAATACACTGTTTCAAATTTTAACAGAATGAGTCTAAATCTCATCAAGTCACTCAGGTGCCACCATTTAACTGTGTCAACCCAAACACTGAAGTAGCTTATTGAGAGCTGCATGATTCTATGAACACTGCTTCCAAGCTTCCAATACCAGACTTGTCATTTCTTTTCGTCACCTCTCAGAATTTCAACTGTGGCTATCACTATATTTATATTTCAAAATGACAGAATATATAAAAATAAGTTGTTTCTCTGATTCTCACAGAAGTCTGTACTCCAAAATGTTTGATAACATTAGCCCTTTCTCAGTAGTATCCCAGAAAATAGCTTACATTTACTAACTGTAAGTAACTGAATAGTAACTCCACACCTATTTATATAACCTTCCTACAAAGGATCTAGATTTGTAAAGTATATAATATATTTTCCAGATTTTATGTTTAAATATTGTCTTCATATGTTTATAATAGAGTACGAACTTTGTATTTTAACATACGGTTATATGCTAACTTATGACATGGGACTGTGAAAAAAGAGTTAATTTGTAAATATCGACTTGTTACATAAAATATATTTTCATAAATAAAGGAGGAGGTGTTGCATATGTTTTTTGGGGGGTGCACTGAAACTGTAACCTAAAATCTGCTAACAAATGCTTTTGCTGTAATTTAAGCTCAAATATTTGAAATTTCCCTATCCATCTCCAAACTGATACTGATACTGCTACCTTGACATTTTTCCATGTGACTTTATGGATGGATTTACCTATTCCACCCATCTAGCAAATTGCAAGTGTTGATGAAGCATATCCATTTTAATTGAACTCTTAACCCATGGGAGAATTTCACTTATTTTCTCTTAATAGCATTTATGTTTTTAGATTATTTAGTGACTTTGATTATTTAGAAGAACCCCTTATGATTTATCAAGTAAAATGACATGATTAATGTTGTACATTATCCTTTCTTTAAAATGATTTTACAAGTGAAAAGAGGCATCTGAATTTAATCATACAATTACATTGAGCGTCAGTGGTGCATGTAAAGCTGCTCAGACTCCTGCTGGGTGTGCCATTTCTCCAGTGTGACAGAAACATACTGTCTACTCCAATTTGATGAAGGCTGTCACCTTTTTTCAGCCAATTTGAAGAAATTATCACAGGTAGCAATAAGGTCTGCTAAACATGTTTCAAGAGATCAAAGTAGCCTCAAAAGTGCCTGCGATTTCATTTGATTTAAATTAATTTTAATACATACTCATCAGGTTTACTAGAAGCACACTTTTCTATCCAGGGTGATTCTCTTAACTCATCACACACTGATTCTGGGTGCCCTTTCCTTTATGTTGTTTTTTCTTTTTAAACATTTTTTTTCATTTTGTTGGTCCATTATTTTAAGTTTATTTAAGTAAAGATACATTTTAAATTTAGAGCTAACAGTTTACTGAGCAGTACAAATTCTTTGTTCACCTCAAGTGTAATATTTATCCCATATTAAGCAACAAGAAAATTTCTCATAGTCGCATGAAAAAAAATTCACACCTCTGTCCAGTTTCACTATATATATATGTATTTTTTCTCATTAAAGCCACATATAACTTGTACTGGAATTTCTCTTAAGGAAAGCAACATTCTTGTAAGGTTAAAAATCCTTAGATAAATGAGGTTTGTTGCATCTGTAAGATGATAATCTTTAGGGTTAGACTTAGCATTGCTCATTTACTAGCTGTGGGATCAGAAATATATTATTTAAACTCCTTTAGCCCTAGTTTCTTTCTATGAAAATATTAACTATATACATATATTACATGAATCTTTATAGGATTAAGTGAGATGTTTAAAGGATGCATTTAATTTCAGACATAAGAAATGTTATCTGTTCTAAAAATTGTCATCTTTTATAATTACCACGTCTAAAGTGCTTTCTCCCATTCTTTCTACCAAAGACAATGTCATTGAAAAACTTTTAATGAAAAAGTGAGTTTTTTACTTAAACATGCAGCACATTCTTACAAAACAATGAAAGGTTTTAGTGTTTGACAGGGTGCTATAATTGCCTCTCCCTTCTCATCAGGGTATAACTGCCCAGTATTTTTTGCCAGATTGTATATCACTAGGGTTTACATATACCAAAGATCAATGAATCAGATATATTTGGTGGGATTTATGGTAGTAAAAAACAGGGAAAATGTACCTGGAACAGAAATACAAGTCCGTCCTACCTGTTCTCATGTTCTCATTTATATATGTTGATCTCATAGGTGCAAGAAGAATGCTAGTTATCAGAAGTTGGTGAATAGGGAGTGTATGTGGAAATGGGAAAATATTTGTCACCAGTTACAATGTTGCAGTTATAGGAGGAAAACATTTAGGATGTTCCTTTTACATAGTTAATTGACTATAGCTAGCACTGATGAATTGTACATCTCAGAACAGAATATAGGATTTGAATATGTTTACCATAGAGAAGTTTTAAAAATTTAAGACAACCAGTAAGCAAATTACCATGAATTCATCATATTACAAAGGGTATTGATCAAAACATCACATTGTAACCCATAAATATGCACAGTTGTATATCGCCCTAGATGTATAAACATTAAGACAAAAGAAAGTACAAAAGAAAATTTCTACTATAGTTCCCTCATCTGTGTAAAGACTGATTTCTTACTTTCTAGTTCTTATATATTCTTCTTTGTCTTACCCTGCTAGTTATCACTCAAGCATAAGAAATTAATATTTCTCTTAATATTTTTTTTCTGATTTTAAATCATGAATGTCCAAATTTGCATGTTCTGAGCCACACTGAGTGAAAAGGAGCTGTCTTTGGCTGCATATAATAACATATAGTTGTTGTACATAAGTAAAAGAAAAAGCCTCTTTTAAAATATTTTTATTAATACGCTTAAAAATATGACAAACTAAATGTAAAACTAGTGAGATATTTGACCCTGTTTTTTGAAACTAATGCATTAATGTCTGGCTTGATGCATGTTGTGCCCAAGTTTAATAATTAAATTGCAAAATGTATGTGAGCACATGTCTCTCTAATAACAATAAAGGCATGTTCACAGGTGCATTACTGCTTCGTAAGTTGCAATACTATTATTGTTAGTCCTTGGGTTTCACTTGCTAAGTCACAGAAGTGCATCTGACGTATGCAGATTTCAAGGGAAAGACTATTATGGGTGAGCAGTGCAGTTAGCACTGCCCAGCGGCCTCCACTACGCAGCTTCCTGTTGCTCTTGCACTTTGCACTGAGGAAACATTATGACAAAGTCATATAAAACATTGCTAAAAACCAACAAATAGTATTACAAGTTTATGGTCTTGAGGGGCCAGACATATTACCAGCTGTCAGGGGCTAAGTATAGGCCGTGGACTGTGGGTTGAACAAGCCTGGTACAAAGGATCCAATACTTCGCAAAGGTAAGCACATTCTTCCTTGTTTATCTACTTTCTCTAATTAAACATGTTCTTTCTACAGTTTGATTGGTAAGCATGATTTTTATAAATATGAATCTGTGAATAATAAATATAATGAAATGATTTCTTTTGCTTATTGATATATTCTCCTTAGGTATTTAAATTAAATTATTTTACATCTAATTGCATTCTATTCCTGTTTGATTATGCTTTAATAGTAATATGAGGAAATGTATAGTTCCCTTGAATTTCAGTCCTGCAAGTAATTTATGTTGCTTGACTACATTGTTGTACTTCTCCATCCATGTCTTTGTACTAAGGTGCTTCTGTTTCATATGCCTTCTCCTGTTTGGGTTTTAAAGTACACAGCACAATGACAGGGTTTCTATAATATTTGTGGAAGTCAGCTATACTTCGGTTCCTGTTTGTGAAATTTCTGGGTGAACTATATGTCATAGATGATTTTATATGTGTAGTTTTTATTTTCTCAACATTTTAATTTATATTTGTAAAGAAATTGTCCTTTTACTATTTTCATTTTTTTACCACTACATGTTTGCATAGATAATGAGTATATTCCTCAAGAGATTTGGCACATGTGCATAACACATCTTAATTCATTTTCATCCACCCCATTTCCATCTCTCTTCATCAAGAGAGAAACCATATCACCAATTTCAAACCATCAATCTCCCTCTTTCCTAATATCTACTCTTATTTCACTTTTTATATATACTTTGGATTTCTCATGTCAGAAAAGACATGTGATATTTAAACTTGTGTGTCTATTTTATTTAACATCGCTATCTGAAGATGCACCCAACTTTCTATAAATTACTTTATGGCAGAGTAGTATTCCATTGTATATAAATAGCACATTTGCTTTATCCGTTCATCTCTTGATAGACATATAAGCCACTTCCAATGTTAGCTACTATGAATTGAGTTGCTGTAAACATGGATATACATGTGTTACTATAGTAAGTTCCCTTTAACCTTTTGGGGGAAGATGTCTAGAAGGAGAATAACTGGATTCAATGGAATTTCCAATTTTAGTTTTTGAAGAATCTCCGTATTTATTTTATTAAATTAAATTCCCACCAACAATATGAAAATGTTCATTTCCCCCAGAGCCTCATCAGTATTTTTAATTATCTTTTAATGACTTTTTCAAAGCATTTTCTTTATAATTTATAAATTTTGTAACTGTCTTCTTCATTCCCATGTTGTTTATAAAATTATTCTTCCTTGTTTGTCTGACATTTAGCTATTTTCCTTGTTTTTTTTTTACATTAAAGAATAGTTTGTAGGTAATCTTTTGTAGTCTGTTTCCAATTTATTAATATCTGCCCATATTTTCTATTCCTCTAATATCTTCTATAATGGCTATTTTGAAATAATCATAATTTTCAAGCTGTTATAAAAATCATAATGCGTACTCATGTGCACACACTTAGAGATATACATGTATGCATTCATACACATTTCATTCATCTAAACATTGTGCAATGATATCTGATTGTAATATTGACTTTTGCTTCACAAGTGGTAAATGCATTGAAAATGACTGAATGTTCATTTGCCAACCACATCTCATCTTTAGCAAATTGACTGCTCATATCGATTGCCATTTTCTGGTTTTATTATTCTTTTCTGTTGAGTTTTGGGAATTTTTTAATGTTCTAAATATAAGTTCCTTGTCAGACTTATGACTTGCAAATATTTTCTCCTGCTCTGCAGCTTTTAAGATTTATTTCACATGGCTTTTTTTTCTAAATTTTGGTAAGGCTCAGTTTATCTCTTCTTTTGCTTTTATAGATTATGAGAATTCTTCTTGCCCTAGGTCTCAGGCATATTCTTTTATTCACTTTATATATTGTGAGGTTTCATTTTGTCTTTGCATATGGATGTTCAATTTAGCAGCAGTGATCACTGAAAACACTGCTCTTTCTTTAGTAAATGACTTGTGCAATAATAAAGGAGTCTCTCTCCCTCTCTTTCTCTCTCTCTCTGTCTCTCTCTCTAGGACAATAAGACCATATAATTTATGTGCTTTATTTCTTCTTTTCCAAACATTTTTACTCTTCTTTCATTGCTTTTGTAAAGAAAAAATGAAAAAATACTAAAAGTAAAAAGGTGAATAGAGAATATCTTACAAAGAAACTGTCCATTAAACGCTAACCCTTTAAGGCCCGGTGTGGTGGGACATGCATGAAATACCAGCACTCAGAAGGCCAAGGCAGAAGGATTGCTGTGAATTCAAGGTCAGCCTGGGTTACATGGCAAGACCTTGTCTCAAAAACAATACATGAATAAATAAATAATAAATTCTAACCCTTTAGACATGCTCAATTAAGAATTGAATTCTTATAACTACCTTTCTGAATTTTGCATGAAAAACACAATGTTGTTCAAGCTGGCCCAATGCAAAAGATTTTGAGACAGAACATTTGTAAAGGAGTCACAGTTTAAATTAATGTGATCTTCAAACTCTTACATTCAATAATTTAATTTAATTCAGAATTGCTTTAGTATTTAAAAAAAATCCTAAATAAATGAACTAAGCATGTCCCCCAAATGATTCACTGATGAAAAAGAAGCAATTTATGAAGTTTTGAGATTAGTGCCGGAATCCTAAACAGAATCCATTAAATTAGACAAAAGACATATGAGGTCTAAAATTGAATCTATCATTAGGATGCTGGTGGCAATCAACAACTAAAAAATTATGTGAAGTTGCATATTTTTAGGTTTCTTTCCTTTTAATGAAATATACACAGGGTTTTATTATTCTCTTAGATCTAATTAATCCAAAGCAAATGTTTCTCCAAAAATACTCCCGTGAATTTTTCCCGTGTGTTTATTTCACTTCCACAACCATAAGTAACTATATAAAATATAAACCAAATAAGGGAATGCTATTCCACTCTAAGTAGCAACTGTTTTTCAAATTAGGTTTGGAAACACTGTCAGTACTTTTTTTACCTTTAAACAACCCTGCTTACTCTAAAATTATTTAAGGATTCAGATTTTCTGTATATATTTGCAAGTTATGAAGTCCTGAGATGTGATAATATTACTATTGAAATGAATCAATGTCTTTTCATGTTTACTACATTGCATAAACCACAATATGTGAGATTTAGACTTCTAATTTTTGCACAGTTAGTAAAATAACACTTGCTTATTGTCTGAGTTAGTGATATCAGAAAGTTTAAACATTTAATTAATATATAGTAAAGTGTTAGTTATACTCTTCCAAGAATTCTATGAACTCAGCATTATACAAAATGGAGGCCAAGAATATTTGTGTATTGTCCAATATGAAACAACTAGTATTTATAATAGAATGTGTTTTTCCAATGGAAAACTAACTGGATTCAGGACCTTTAAATGCAGCCATTCCAGATGGGTGACATGGTGCCTCTCTGTATTCCCTGCTCTCTGAGGCACTGAGGTAAGAGGATCACAAGTTTGAGTGTAGCCTAAACAACTTAGTGACTTAGTGAGACCTGATTTCAAAAGAAAACAAAAAAAATAATAATAGAAGAGCTGGATCGTATCTCAATGTGAAAATCTTGAAATAAATCCATTTGCATGAAAAACAAATAAAGTAGATAGCAGGACCTTGGTCTGATTATTTTTTTTCACCTGTTGGTCTAGGTTTGAAAGCCAAAGGGTGTGCATTTAAAGACTGAAGGAACTGAACTGGATCATCCAAAGGCAGCGGTGAAGACTGGAGCTCTTTCACAGAAGCAAAGAGAAGACTTTCTTCCTCTTTCCCTTTTTATTTCACTCAGACTACAAACCTATTTTGGGGGGCTACCCACATCCTCTCTTTAGTTTGGATCCTACATGATAATCATCCTGTGACACACTTGGAACTGTGCTCCACTTATCCCATATGTGTTTCTTAATCCATTTGAGTTAATATATCACAGTTAACAATCACAATCCATCCCTTGTCCACTTGCCAACCAGACACAGATCCTTAAAACATAATTAATCTTCAAAACACAATAGCAAATTGATAGTTACACCTACCAGGATAAACCTATTCTCTGTGCAAATGCAAACACACTAATTTCTTCCCAAAAGTAGAAGGAATTGCTTTTTTGAGGAGAGATGATTATTCTTCTCCTAACACATCATAAGTTAAACATTATAATATAGTTTTAACGATACTTAAGAACTAATATTAAGTCTACCAACATTGTTGCAAAGAAAACAAAGATACCTGGTCAATATATTGTGTATATATGCACAAGCATATTAACAAAATAGGAAAGAAATACTCATGATAATTACAATTTTTCTCCTCTCCCTCTCTCTATCCCTCCTTCTTTTCTTCCTTCCTTTCTTTCTTGCTTTTCTTTCTTTCTTTCTTTCTTTCTTCCTTTCTTTCTTTCTTTCTTTCTTTCTTTCTTTCTTTCTTCTTTCTTTTTTTATTGCTATCAAGGTCTCTTTAAGTAGTTCAGGTTGTGCTTGAACTCATTTACATAGTCCTTCTGCCTCAGCCCCGCAAGTGTTGGGATTACAAATGTGTACCATCACCCCTGTCTTAAAATCTTCATTTTTTGTAATTGTTTACATGATTGTAGCTAGTATATATAACTACCTTATACTACTTATTCTGTATTTCTTTGACACTCTGCAAGCACCTCAGGAGGTCTTGGTTCTTTACCTAGCAAAATGACGCATACGTTCATCCCTGAAATTTTGGGGTGAAGTTATCCTGCCTGGATGGAGTTATTGTTATTTCCCATTGACTTTTATAACAAGGCATGGTAATGGTAGAAGGCATCCCAAGAGATGTCCTGTCAAAATATTTTTTTCTTTCTCCTATTAATACTATGTCAAATGTGATACTGATCCCTTTTCTCTTGATATTGCCATTCTTTTTCTTTTCTTTTCTTTTGTTCTTTTTTTTTCTATTCTTTCCCTGGATTTTTCACTGGGCTACACAATACAAATCTTGTAATTCTTTCTGTGACTGACTCTCCTATACAAGTAGATCTAGTTAGCCACTGACTGTTCCATTACCTGTCCAGGATTGTGAATCTCAAACCAACTAAAATTTATAGATCTTCCCTCTCCAACCAAGTCACGTAGGATGACTATATGAGAATTCCAGAATTATGTGAATTGAAGCCAATAAAAAAATCAAAATAAATAAAATACGTTTGGTCCTTCCCACCAATTAGTGAGATTTCTCTTTGTTGTCTGTCACATTCTGTATAACCTCTTTTCTAAATGTACCACTTTCTTTTTGACTTCCATCACTCAACATCTCTCCTAAACCCTCTACTGATGGTGACTCTCTTTTGAGCCAAAAGATCCTAAAATGTTAACTTCTTATTTTTTCCTACCGCATATTTCAACTAATGCCTCTAACTCCACCAAAATCAATTTTCTACCTCTATAAAAAAGGGCTGATACTGCCAAGAATATTGGCACCTATCTGCATTTCCACACTCTGAGAGAGTGGCACAGCAAAGTTCCAAGTCTGAGTCCCACGTGGGTGATTTAGTGACTGTCAACAATGAGAAATGAAATGGGTTGAAGATGCAGACCACAGCAAAGGTCCTGAGTTCAATCCCTATCACACACACACACACTCACACACACACACACACACACACACACACACGGCTGATCTGGTACATATGTGCATAAATGTGTAACACTAAGATCCATGTGCTTGTGAATCTTGTTCAAATATGCTTCTTATTTTTATTTTCACAACATCCTACATACTAACATCTCTTTTCTTTCAATGACTTTTCATTTTAAAAAGAAAAAGACATTCAATGTGATATTATCTATGTTAATGTTCTGACAGTAGCTAAATTTCTTGAAAGAGATGAACCTGTATTTTTTCCTATCATATATATATATATATATATATATATATATATATATATATATATATATTTTATACTGGGGATTGAACTCACAACCTCATGCCTACCATGCAGGCACTTATACCACTAAGCTAAATCCCTGGCCCTATTTTTTTTGAGACAGGATTTCACTATGCTGTTCAGGCTGGCTTGAATTCACTTTGTAGCCCAGGCTGGACTTGAATTCTTAAAGATTCTCCTGCCTCAGCCTCCCAAGTGCTGGGATTAAAGACATGTGCCACCACTCCCACCTACTCTTTCCAATCTTTTAACCTATACTCTAATGATCATGCATTTATTAGGCCCTTTTCAATTTTGACTTATTTTTTATGACATACAGAACAGTAGCAATTGTTAGGCTAAACCAAGGAACAACTGAGACCACTGAGGTAGGTGAAGTTGAAGCAACCTGCAAGGACTTTATTGCTGACCTGTGTGGTCAGCCAAGGGTGAAAAGACCATTGGCCCTGAGCAAGGGGTGAGAGTATGTTTTTATAGAGGAGTTTAGGTAGGGGAGAGGGAGGTATTGCTGAGGGGGGTGTGCAAAATTTTGGGTCTCTGACTAGAGGGTCTAAAGCTAGGTGATAGACAGGGCAGTGTTGGGTACAGGAGATGCTGGCAGGCACAGCATGCCTCTTGTGGTTTTTTTTGTGGAACCAGCTCTTTGCAGGTTAAGCTGTGTGGGGAAGCTGCCGGCTTCTTGTTGACTGCCATGTCCCGCTAGGTGTGAACAACAGATCTGTTTGGGGGAGTTTTTTCTCACCTAGTTGGGTGTGGGTCTAGTTCAGAGACCTGACACCAATGAGTATTTTTCTTTTGGAATCACCTCCAAAGCACACCTTTAAAAATAAATATTATTTTGTCATTTTCTCATACAATTTTTGCTGCTCTTTATTCACTTTATTTATTTAAGAACTCATTCTCTTTAGGATGATCCTTATTATTGTTTGTCAGATTTAATTGTGAGCTTTGCTTTTATTGTGCTGTCTCACACATGTTCTTTACAGTCACTGTTCAGGTGGAGGGAAAAAAGAATATACTTTTTTACCATGAAATGTTTTATTGAGCTTGACCTATATAGCTGGTTACTGATTATACATTTTAATAAATATGGCTAACTGACATAATCAGATATGTCTTCTAAAAAAGTAGAATATATTCTTGGTACTTCTTGACAATTCTAGTCTTGTTCGGTTAAAGCATTCTCTGCCACATGAAAGAAGATTGCTTTCATAAAGAG
>RJWM01018636.1:0-40783 GCA_004363535.1 Dasyprocta punctata
AGACTCGAACTAAGTTGCCAAGTTTTTGATTCGAAGTTTTATGTTTGCTTGTATCTTTAAAATACATACCTACATACAGTTATGTTTGAAGTGCCTTTTACTTAATAGGAATGTTTAAATAATGTAACTTGAATACTCCATTGTTATCTGGAAACAGGTTTTGATTTCTGATTAGACTGTTGTAGTGATTTTTTTTTTTGCATGTACGTGTGTTCATTTCTCTTGAATATGTGCTTGCGAGTGTGTTGTAGGGTGGGTTAGTACTTAGCTGTATCAAAAGTTATCAGTTTTACAAAATGGCACATTTTCCACTTCGACCAGCACAGTTTGAATTCCAGTTGTTTAACACTGGTCAATCTAGATTTTAGTCATCTGATACATACGTAGTTTGAATCATTATAGATTTTAGTTTCATTTTCTGGAAGAAATAGTGTTTAGTCTTTTTTTTTTCCAAAAAGTACCTGACATCTTTTTCTCATTAAGAAAAATCGTTACACCTTTTTAATCATTTTTTAGAAGTCATTTTAAGCCGGGCGTGGTGGCGCACGCCTTTAATCCCAGCACTCGGGAGGCTGAGGTAGGCGGAGCATTGTGAGTTCGAGGCCGGCTTGGGCTACAACGCGGCGCAAGGCCGACCTGAGCTACATAGTGCGACCCTGCCTCAAAAAACCAGGGCCAGGAGTTTGGCTCAGTGGCTAAAGTGCCTGCCCTGGCAGGCGCAAGGCTGTGAGTTCAATCCCCGGTGCCGCAAAAAAAAAAAAAAAAAAAAGTCATTTTAGTAGGACTTTGAGAGGGAAATAGAGCTAACTGCTGCTGTTAGTGACAGTCAGATAATGTTGAAGTTTCCTCCAGTTTTTTTCTCATTTCTGTCCTCTACAAAATGTGTGAGTCAACCCATTTTCCATTAGCTACATACAATCTGGGTTTATAATATAATGAATTTTAGAATGAGACCTTTTGTCCTAATCCTAAAGATTGATATATGATAGGGAAATATTACTAGAAGAAACTCGCACAAAACTCATTTAATATATTTGGATTTACTCTTCTGTTTTTAAATTAGCAACTTTTTAAGGGCCGAGAGCATTTACTCATTCATAAACTGCATTTTGAGTGTTTTCTCTGTGTCAGACTAAAACTAAGCTTAAGGAATGCAATACTGAACAATACAGAGACAAGGTTCCGGTCCTCTTGAAATATAATCAGGTAGAAAAGATGGATAATAAATATGCAACCAAATAGATAAACAGATAATTACAGATAATATTTCCTATTTTGCAGAAATGGAGCAAGAGCCGCAAAATGGAGAACCTGCTGAAATTAAGATTATCAAGGAAGCATACAAGAATGCCTTTTTATTTGTTAATAAAGGTTTGAATACAGATGAATTAGGGCAGAAGGAAGAAGCAAAGAGCTACTATAAGCAAGGAATAGGACATCTGCTTAGGGGAATCAGCATTATATCAACAGAACCTCAACACACAGGCCCTGGGTGGGAATCTGCTAGGCAGATGCAACAGAAAATGAAAGAAACACTACAGAATGTACGCACGAGGTTAGAAATTCTAGAGAAAGGTCTTGCCACTTCTCTACGAAATGATCTTCAGGAGGTACCCAAGTTATATCCAGAATTTCCACCTAAAGATACGTGTGAAAAATCAACAGGGCCTCAGTCCTTTAACTCACCACCTCAGCATACTGAATTAAATGGTAACAGTACAACTACAAGTTCAGGACCCATTGCTACACCATCTTCTCTAGCCTTACCATCTTCAAGCTGTCCGTCAGAAGCTCCTCCTGCTTATACTCCTCAGGCTGTGGAGGGTCACTACACTGTGTCTTATGGAACAGATTCTGGTGAAATTTCATCAGTTGGAGAAGATTTCTATAGGAGTCATACTCAGCCACCTCCTCTTGAGACCTTAGGGATGGATGCAGATGAATTGATTTTGATACCAAATGGGGTACAGATTTTTTTTGTAAATCCTGCTGGAGAGGTTAGCGCACCTTCCTATCCTGGGTACCTTCGAATTGTGAGGTTCTTGGATAATTCTCTTGATGCAGTTTTAAACCGCCCTCCTGGGTTCCTTCAGGTAAGCCAAAGGAAAATGTAAACATGATTTCAAATATATGTAGAATGTATCATTTTTATTAATGTTTGTGCTGTGTCCAGGATAATAACTACAAAAAGATAATGATAAATTTTCCTTTGTTTTAAAGTATACTCCATGAAATTTATGAGCCCTAAACATGTTTGTATTTAGCTTTGTTTTTTTAAGCTATGCAATCTTGTTTTCATATTAAAACTGATAATGGGATCTGAAGGAAATCAGAGAACCCATCCTTGAGCTTTCATTTCTTCATCTGAAGAAGAAACCTACTAAATTTAATTTCAGAGGATTTATGTAATTCATGTGAATATGCCCTATAACAGTAAATAGTATCCACAAGTATTGTCAGATCTCAGCTGGGATTCTGAACTGAGCTAGAAAGGGAACTGTGTAGTGCGCTGGTTAGCAATCTGTAGCAGTTTTCTCTTCCCTGGGGACATTTGAAAATGTCTGCAGAAATTGGTTGTTACAAGTAGGGTATGGTTACTACTGGCATAGTTGGTAGAAACCAAGGATGTTGCTAAACTCCTACACAGATCAGCCTGCCATCAGCAAAAAAGAAAAAAACAGGTCTGCCCCAAATCAGCCTGCTATGGAACACATGCCAAAGATTTGCAACCACTGGTAGAGACTGTTCCTAAATAATGGTTGATGTCAGTTTATTGGTACAAATTCAATGAGATAGTCTGAAGTTGGTAGTTCAGTAACAATTTGGTATTAAAAGGTTGATTGCAGATACAAGATGGTCTTGAAATGGCTTGTACGTACTACTAGGACTTGTATATACCACTGAGTGTATAACAGAGGAGTTTGCATTGAATAGATATCAGTAAGCAAATGTACTTTTGCCCAAAGTTCAGATAAGGTTTAGTTATAATTCTAGTTATCTGTATCCATTCTCTCTAATAGTGTACTTTGATCTCAATTTTTATATAGCTTTTAGATGGAGTCACTTTGAAAATTGTTTAGAGGAAGCTGGAGTTTTACTAAAAATATGTGGAGATATTTTGGGGGCTTATTAAAGGGAAAAATTCTTAACTTGGGCAGAAAGAATATTGTGAATCCTGCTAAGTTATTTTAGAGATGCAGCCTTAAAGTTAAAAAGTGTAAAATTGTTGATTGGGGGTCATGAAAGGGGACAGATAAAAGCTTAACATACGATGATCTGGTAATAGTGCTGTATTGAAACAATGGAATTTAAAATTTTTGAGTCCTCAGCAATTGAAGGTACAGGAAATAAATGACAGAAAAACTATACTTGGTTATGTGAGCTCAGCCACTGATTGGTTACACAGAAATTTATCCTGCTTTGAATTTGTTTCGTCTTTGAATTTGTTTAGTCTTCTTGAACTTGGTGTGATACAGCATTACCGCATTACTGCAGGGTAGCCCCAGTTTCCGTCTGTAACTGTGAGATATTTCTCTATAGTCTGACAGAACCTTGAGGTTAAGTTTATCATATTATGACTTGATGGATAGAACTCTGAATTTGTTTAGGCTTTCACGTGCCTCTGAATTTGTTTAGTCCCATGGCTTTGAATTTGTTTAGTGTTTCTCTTATCTCCTCTTTAGGTCTGAAATGAAAAGTAAAATGGCATGCAAAATGCAGTTTGGTTCTTTAGCAGACTCATTTGCATATATTCAAGTACAGTATTTGTAGCAGCATGTCCTGTAAAGGAGTTGCCATGTATGCTTACTGAATATGTGTGTCCTAAAAAAACATAACCAACTTACTCTTAGAAGTTAGATATGATTTATTGTGCTGCAGATGTCACTGTTGGTCTGTTTAGGACATGAGAATAGGATTGTCTTTCAGGAGACAGAGTTGGAATTTTAAGATTTCAAAAAATTTTCTTTCAGTTTTAGTTTTAATGTGCTTTTCACCTCATATAGAATTTGGGCATGAGATTTGCTGCTTAAAGTGAAATTGGGAGAAACCAGTCTATGGTCAAACAAGCTCACAATCTATAATGACCTATCCTACAAAAGGTCTATAAAGTTCTCTCTCTGTCTCTGTGTGTTTGTGTGCGTGTGTGTGTGTATCAAATCTAGAGCTTTGTACTTGTTAGGCAAGTGCTCACTACTGAGCTATAGCCCACCCCCTAGGAGTTTGGTTTTTTTTTTTTCCTCGGCACCGGGGATCGAGCTCACAACCTCACACCTGCCTGACAGGCGCGTAAGCCGCTGAGCCAAATTCCCAGCCCTGGTTTTTTGAGGCAGGGTCGCACTGTGTAGCTCAGGCCAGCCTTGTGCTCGCATTGTAGCCCAAGCCGGCCTCGAACTCACAACGCTCCTCCTACCTCAGCCTCCCGAGTGCTGGGATTAAAGGCGTGCGCCACCCACCCGGCAGTTTTGGGGTTCTTTTGGAGAAGATTTGAGGATATTCCAGTTCAATCAAGGGAATCAAGATAGAGCAAATTTTAAAGAAATCATGGAACAGTGAATAAAAACTTTTTACACTTCAGTCATTTTAGAAAAACATTTACAATTTTGTGGTCAAATCTATATCCCTAGACTAGTATTACTAAAAGTATTGCTTTCTTAATACTTTTATTATATTATTTCATTGTAAATTCCATCTGAATGACTGAAATTAAAGCAAAGTTGTATTTTCTAATATATATTAAAGTACCTAATTACTGAAATTTTGAAAGTTTATGAATTATCTGACATCATTTCACATACCATAGATGACTTACTGTAATTTAGATGACAGTTTTATTGTAACCTGTCTGAATTTGCCTGTTACAAAAGATGGAGTAGCTTTTGAAAGGAAAAGAGAATCTGTGAAGGAAAAATACTTATTAGGCAATAGCATTTTAAGCTGTTTTTATTGCAGGAAGTTCAACCTAGCAAATGACTCATTTTTAATAGAGATGTATTGATGTTGATTGTTCGATAAAATCTTAAAACTGTATTTCAAACTTTGAGATGATTATTTTCCAGTATAACAGTTTTACTGAAACTTCAGTGAAGATCTGTTCCTTAAACGATTTTCTTTTTCCTCCTAATTTTTTCAGGTTTGTGACTGGTTGTATCCTCTGGTTCCTGATAGATCTCCAGTTCTCAAATGTTCTGTGGGAGCCTACATGTTTCCTGATACAATGTTACAAGCAGCAGGTTGCTTTGTGGGTGTGGTCTTATCCTCTGAGCTACCAGAAGATGATAGAGAACTCTTTGAGGATCTATTAAGACAAATGTCTGACCTTCGACTCCAGGTAACTGGTGTCGTCATTTGTAGGATGCAGAATTACTTTGATGTAATTACTTCTATGTTTAAATAAACTGTGATAACCTGTAATGTGACCAAAACTAGGGGAGTGTATAATTTTCTTCTGTGCTCATAATCCACACTGGGAATTTGCTGTAAGTAGTAGATAAGATTGTGGTCTCTAGAGTCAAATTGTTGGAGTCTGAATGCAAACATCCACTTAATAGCTGTTTCACTTAACTGTTATTGAACTTCTCTGTATTTTCATTTCCTTATTGTAAATGCTAACAGAAATCTCATTGGCCTGTATTGAAGATGAATGGGGAGTGCAGAATGGGTTGAAGGGAAGAGAGGAGATTGGGAAGAATAGAGAAATCAAAATATGTCATGTACAGGTACAGATTCCCTATGATGAGTGTGATCAGTATATATACCTTATTTTTTTGATTTTATTTTAAATGTAAAATCCAACAAAACAAAACAGAACAAAGTCAATCAAAACAAAGCAGTAGAATTGATACAGAACTTCAAAGCAGGATACTAGGAAAACAATAGCTACTGTAGTATATCTTGTTATCTTCACAATAGTTGTCCATTCCATCAGGTATAGCAAAAATCAAACCAAAAACAAAACAGAATAAAACCAATCAAAACAGAATATTGAAAGCCGGGCGTGGTGGCGCACGCCTTTAATCCCAGCACTCGGGAGGCTGAGGTAGGCGGAGCATTGTGAGTTCGAGGCCAGCTTGGGCTACAACGCGGCGCAAGGCCGACCTGAGCTACATAGTGCAACCCTGCCTCAAAAAACCAGGTCCGTGAGTTTGGCTCAGTGGCTTAAGCGCTTGCCCTGGCAGGCGCAAGGCTGTGAGTTCAATCCCCAGTGCCGCCAAAAAAAAAAAAAAAAAAAAAAAAAAACCAGAATATTGAATAAAGCAAAACAGTGAGAACAATATTGGGCCTCAAAGACAAGATAGAAGGAAATCCCCGATATTTGCTACACTGCATACTGTCATCCTCCCAAGAGATGCTCAGACTGCTGGCCTCAGGCCTGCAAAATCAACCAAACAATACAAGCATTTAGTTGCTTTATGTATCTTAGTTGCTGTCAATTTAGCCAGTCCTCCCAACCAGCAGGTTGCTTATGGCGGGGGTGGGTGTTGATTCTCAGCTCTTGAGTAGGTAGGCTCACAGGAGGTGCTGACTTCTTTTCCTGGAACCTGTTGTGCTGCTTACCAGGAAGGCTGACTTGTTGTCTTCTGGTTGGATCTTCCCTGACCCAGCATGGCGGGTTCTTGGGAGGTGCTGATCTTTCTCTTCCTAGAGTCCACGCCAGGTGCCCAGTATATATATCTAAAATGTACTAATAAACTTAATTGTATTTTAAAAAAGAATTTAAGCCGGGCATGGTGGCGCACGCCTTTAATCCCAGCACTTGGGAGGCTGAGGTAGGAGGAGCGTTGTAAGTTCAAGGCCGGCTTGGGCTACAACGTGAGCGCAAGCTACACAGTGCGACCTTGCCTCAAAAAAAAACCAAACAAACAAACAAAAAAAAACCAGGGCCAGGAGTTTGGCTCAGTGACTTAAGCGCCTGTCTGACAAGGCTCAAGGTTTTGAGTTCAATCCCCGGTGCCACAAAAAAAAAAAAAAAAAAAAAAATTAAAAATTAAAAAAAATAATAAAAGAATTTATATTAATTCTAGCAAGTTATACTGCTCTGTGAATATTGGCTGTTGTTTTCACCATTATTTTACTGCTCAGTTGGCATGGGGGCTAGTGGAACTAAATCATGAAATGGAGATAATTTTAACTTTAGCAAGTGGATTATGTTAGACATTTTAGAGCTATGATTGGCATTTTGGGGACAGATTCTGGATGAGAAAATTATGTTTATTTTCATGGTAATGGTGGCCAAATGAAAAGAAAGTGTATTATGAAATGTAATCATCATGTGATCTTCCTTATTTAGACTGCTTCCTTGTTTACATTCTTATCTGTCATAAGAAGCTGAATGATTATTATAACTAAGTTTGTCTAGGATTGAATAAGATTAACAGCATGATAGCATAATCTTTTGTTATTTTCTTCATTCAGCAAGATATGTGAACTCTATTATTTAGGGAATGTGTTAAATAATGGGATAGGAAAAATGAGAACAAGGAAAAACATACACCCCAATGGGAGTAATGAGACCAAGAAAATAAAAGAAGATAACACAACATGTGCACGTGCACATGCATACATACACACATACACACACATATCAACTCCTGTTCTCTGATACTAACCAGATGATCAACAAGCCAATAACAATTAAGAATAACAGTCATTTAAACTATGTTAGCAGCACATATAATTGGCATCATATGTGGGTAGCCTTGGTGTATTCCTGGGGAGATGTTTATAAAAGCAGGAATGTGTTCAAATGGATCTGGGTTCATCTTGGCCTTGCAGTTTATGTCTAGGAATTTCATGGGCCTACTTTGGAGTTATTTCTTCCTTCAACCCCAGAATTCCTTGTACATACGTTGTTAGACTTTGGAAAAGAAATTAAGCAGACTTTGGTTTACTCTATATGTATTTATTCTATACATTTTTTTCCTTTGTTCAATTTTATTTTTTGGTTGTATGTTATTTTTAGTTTGTTGTTCCAAATCTGTATCACTGTAAACAAAAAGTAAATTTTATTAAGCATTCTTTCAGCAATGTGCACTAGTAAAATGTCTTCAGTTTTAAATGCAGGAAACAAACGAAGTCAGCCTTCCAACAATGCAGCATAGACATGAATTTTATTAATTGACTTTAAATTCTTCTTAGTTGTGTGTTATCTAAAATTTATATTATTAATTAAATTCAAATGTAACCACATCTGATTTCAAGATAACTTGTACTACCAACAACTGCTACAAGTTACCTTTTATATTTTCTCTTTTGAAATGTACTTTATGCCATATGCTTTAGCATAAACCAAAGAACTCAGAGGCTTGGGGTTTGGTAATGAGATAAAAATTTTAGGAAAAGAAAGGCAAAAGTAATTTATAGACTGTCAAAGACTAACATTTGAACAAGTATTTCTTTAGATCCTGGTGTAGTGTAATAGAACATATTTAAGAAAAGTCTATTTGAACTAAGCTTAGTCCTTTACTCTATAGGCCAACTGGAATAGGGCAGAAGGAGAAAATGAATTTCAAATTCCTGGGAGAACAAGATTCCCCTCTGACCAAGTGAAGGGAGCCTCTGGTAGTGATGTGAGTCAGTTGGACCCTTCATTAGGCCAAGGCAACAAGGATGTGCTTCATAAAGGAAAACATAAGAAAAAGGTAAATAAAGGAGCAATAAGAAGTGTATATATTCTCTTCTAATGATGCCTTTCACCAGCTTTATGTGTTCAGTAATTGTATCCCTATTCTCTAAAGCACATCATCTTGGACAAAGTTACAAAGTGATCACTGACAAAAATAGAATCAGTTTTAATATTTCCCTTCCCAAATATGTGTTACTTAAACTATTTTAAAAATATATTTTGTGCTTGGGGATAGAAAAGTTTTCATATTTATACTCATGTGCATACTTTATTTCATGGTGTTCTCTGCCTTCCTGTATTAACCCAGATGTTGGGGCTAAGTATACTACTTTCGCTGGCATTTTTCATTTCCTTAGATTTTCGTAGTTGAACTGCAGAACTGTGATTTCGATCTCTTGAAATACACTCGGTAGTTTTTTCTCTTTCAGTTTTTAGGTTGTGACTATGAAATGTATTCTAAAAGAAATCTAAATTAGAGTTCAGTAGAGTAAACGCTACTGAAGTAGAGTTCGCACCTTTGTCCCTATCCATACCTTTCCACCTCTATTGTAGGTTATCACTCTTACTAGTACTTTTATTAGTGTCTTTCCTGGGTCTCCTGGGACAGACAAAAGCAATTTAAATTGTTTCTATTTTTTTCTCTTTTTATGGAAAAGGTAACATGTATACAGTGACCAGAATCTTTTATTTTTAGTAAATTTTGAACGTTTCTATATGTCAGGAAATAGAGAACTTCCTTACTATTTTTTTTTAACAGCTACCTAGTCTGTGAATGTTGTAGTTGCTTTTATTGATGGGTTCTTGGATTTTAATATTTTGCTATTACAAAAATTGTTGCTTTAGTGAATAACTTTGTAGATCTGTTGACTCATGTGTAGATAATCAGATAAATTCTTAGAAATGAGATAACTGAGTCAAAAGAAAAATGCATTTGTAATTTTGATAGTTTTTATTAATTGCCCTCTCTAAGGATTGTTTTAACATCCTGTACTAGAGTTTGATCCTAAGACCTTCATACTGGACTACAGTCCCAGCCCATTTTAAATTTTTATTTTTACTAGTTCAGGTTTGCAGTACCTGATGATTACATTCACCGTGGTGAGGTGGTCAGGGTACATTGTTCGTTGTTGTTGTTGCTTTTTAATCCCCTTTCCTTCCCTATCATACCCCCTTCTCCCGTCTCTTTCTCATTTGCAAAAGATCTGTCTGTTTCTTATTATCTATCTTTTATTTTCCCTTTAATTTATTTATACTCTGGCTTTCTCATGTAAGACAAGTCATGCTATATTTAAACTTGTATGTATGATTTATCTCACTAAACATCATGGTCTCCAGGTGCTTCCATTTTCCCACAAATGATACAGATTTGTCATTTTTTATAGTACAATAGTATTCTATCATGTATGTATACCACAGTTTCTTTATCCATTTATCTGTTGCCAGATGTACAGGTCACTTCCACAATTTAGGTCTTAGAAGTTGTGCTGGTATACTTGTATCGTGATTTGATGTCTTTAACTCCTTGGAGAAGATAACTAAAATAGGAATAGCGGGGTAGAATGGAATTTCTATTTTTAAGGTTTTTTTGGGGAATCGTCACATTTCCATAGTGGTGTTTCTAGATTATATTCCCACCAACAAAGTAGAAGGGTTCTTTTCCCACCACAACCAGGCCAGCATGTCTTATATTTTTTTTGACAAAAGCCATTCTTTTTGGACAGCATTTCTTTTTTTTTTTTTTTTTTGACAAAAGCCATTCTTTTTGGACTCAATGACCTGAGCTACATCCTTGGCCCTGTTAAAATTTTTACTTGGAGACAAGATCTTGCTAAGTGTCTAAGTTGCCCATACTGGATTTGAATGAGTGGGTGGTTAATCTTTCTATGTTTAGCAGTCTGATAGATGAGAAGTAGTATATGAAAATATCTTAATTTGCATGATTTCATTTTGATTGATGTCAAACATCTGTGCTTGAAGATTCCTTGAATTTTGTTTTCTGTATATTATCTATTTGTGGTCTGTGTCCATTTTTTATTTTGGGGGTTATTAATCTTTTTATTCTCAGTTCTCAGGACTTTTTTATATATTAGGGATATTGCTGCATTGTGAAAGATAGAAGTTGCAAATCCTTTACCCTGTTTATCTTTAGATTTTACTTACAATTGACTTTTTTGCCACATAGAAATTTTTGTTTAATATATGTGTGTATATACATGTATATGTGTATGTGTACATACCTCTATACAAAATCTCCTGTTTTTATATTTTAAGTGAAGTTCTTTATATTGCTATAGGGCATTTAATTTTTAAATTATAATATTTATAAGGTCTGAGTTAGTTTGTTGCTCGGTTTTTAGAATGCATTAACTTGTCATTAAGATTTTGGGTGTTAGTCCTCTCATAACAGCCATTAAGTTAGCCAGGTACAGGTATTTCCATGTTTCCATTTCCGTTTCAGTGGAATAGCAGGTAAAGTTGCTTGTTATCTATTCCTGTTTCATATTAGCTTCTACTCGATGCCTGTAAGAATCAGTTTATTTGGGTGCATTGTTCATTACTGATTGAGTTAATAGAAATCTTTTAATTTTCCTGAGTACTGTGTACATACTACTAAGATCTGTGGATGAAGTCCTAGTCAAGAAAAGTCAATTTAAATATGGTTTGGTAAATACTATAATGAAGGGTTATACTGGTGAAGATTTATATGACCAGAATGATTTTTAATTATATGCCAGTTGTAGTATTGCACTTTGTGAGATGTACCAATAACTATCTACAGATATTTTCATTAGTTATATCTAGTAATTGTTGACTTAATAGTTTATTGTATAGTGTTTACAGTCCCCCTCATATGTGATGTTCACATTTTGAAACATTTTTACTGTCTAGACTAAAGGTACTTCAAATGAAGAAATTAATCTGAGTCACATTGTACCCTGTGAGCCAGTTTCAGAAGAAAGAGCAAAAGAATTACCTGAATGGAGTGAGAAAGTGGCTCAAAACATTTTGTCAGGTATTATAGTAATGTTAATTTTTTTCTCTTATAACTTGAAACTTTTGGGATCCAATAAATGGAATACTTAGAAAGATAACATTTTGTATTTTACTTGTAAATAATTTAGAAATAATAAAAAAGGAACTAATTTCTTAGAACATTATATGTTGTTGTAATAGGTATAAGTTCTTCCTGGCATATTATTATTATCTGTTTTACTGTTGGGAAAATTGGTAGTGAAAAGCTTCAGGAACCCCCAAACACTCAAATAGATCTGAACATATAGTTGTTTACTTTCCTTTCTTTGAAATATCACCACCACACACACCACTACTTTTGGTTCCCCCCACAAAAATTCATGTTAAAAATCCTAAACCCCAGAATGATAGTATTAGGAGTTAGATAATTCCAAGTTACCTGCCAACCTCTCACTTGTTGAACAGACATTCGCTGTATGCAATATGTCAGCATTACTGAGTGCATAAAGTGTAAACTTGAATAGAACCTATCTGTATCTGCCAGTATGCATGCGATTTAGCAGACTTAAACAGCTATCAATGAAGTGCACTGTACTGGGCTTCCTTATCTTCTATTGTAGTGCCTACAGTTTTAAAATTCTTATCTGTATTATGCTCTTGCATGGTGACACTATATTAATCATTTACATCTAGTATTTCTTTTTTTTTTTTTTTTTTTTTTTTGCGGCACCGGGGATTGAACTCACAACCTCGTGCCTGCCAGGGCAAGTGCTTAAGGCACTGAGCCAAACTCCCGGCCCTGGTTTTTTGAGGCAGGGTCGCACTATGTAGCTCAGGCGGCCTTGCGCTCGCGTTGTAGCCCAAGCTGGCCTCGAACCCACAACGCTCTGCCTACCTCAGCCTCCCGAGTGCTGGGATTAAAGGCGTGCGCCACCACGCCTGGCTAGTATTTCTATTTATTAATCCTGTGACTTTTCATTTATCTCCTTTGCATTTATTTTTCTCAGTTGTCAGTGAACTCCATACCTTTTGTTTCTTACAGACTTTCATTGTATTACTATTATGGTCTCTGTCTTAGTTTCTTTTCTCATTGCCAAGACAAAATACTCAAAGGTAAAGGAAGAAAGGTTTATTTTGGCTCACAGTTTGTAGAGGTTTCAGTCCATAGTCTGCTGGCTCCAAGGCTGGGTGTCATGGCAGAAGGGCATCGCAGGGTAGAAATAGCCCATGGCAAAACAGGGCAGGCAGAAAGCAACAAAATAGAGAAGCAGCAGCAGCAGCCAAGCCTGCCTTTTTATTTTATCCAGGTTACCTGCCCTCTAGACAGTGCTACCCACACCTAGGATGGGTCACCCTTAATCCCATCATCACACATTTAATCTCAGGTTCACACCCTAGATCCAGCCACCTCCAAAAAGACCTATCTAAGAGTGCATGAGGCATTGAGGTACATCCAGATACAATTCATAACAATCTCCTTTGCTTCTTTGCATTTGATTCCTCAGTTTTCCTTATTCAAATTTGTCTTTTTTTTTTTTTTAACACTCTAGAGCTGCACATAGTGGGTTATTACTGTAATCCCAGCCAAGGCAGGGAGAACTGCCATGAGTTTGAGGCCAGCCTGTGCTATGTATTGAGTTCAAGACCAGCCTGAACTATGTAGTGAGACCCTGTCTCAATAAATAAATAAATAAACAAATAAATAAACTTTACAGTGTGTAAGTTAGTAACTTTAAAAACATACTTTGTCCTTTTTTTGAATGCACATGTTCAAGTCTTTTATCGTTATGGGAGCCTGTTTGCCTGGCTCACAGCCTGGTCCTCCCCAGCATTGGTTGTTGGGTAGGCCCATGAGTTGGTGTTACGGTTTATATCTAAAATGGCTCCCAAAAGTCTAATGTGTTGGGAAGATGATTGGATTATGGGGATGCTATACGCATCAGTAGAGTAGTCCACTGATGACTGTAGCTGAATGTACTGTGAAGGAGGTGGGGTCTGGTTGGAAGCGCAAGATCACTGAGGATGTGGTGTGCAGCGGGCTGTGGCTCTCTGGCTCTGTCCTTCATTCTCTACTTCCCAGTCACCATGATGTGGAGCAGCTTTCCTCCACCAGACCCTTCCATCACACCCTTCCTGCCTCAGAGCTGGCCGACTATGAACTGAAGCCCATGAGCCCAAATAAAACTCTGCTCCTATAAGTTGTGGGTATCAAACATTACCTATGTCCAAACAATGAGATACAAGCTAAGAAAGGTGAAATTAAAGATGTCAATGAATGTTCATTGGGATGGAAAGAAAAACAAATTTTAATATTATTACTTCATTTTGTTGTTGACATCTTTTAAAAATTATTTTCATATGATCGCTGGATGCTTACTCATGGGGTAGAATAATCATATAAAACCAGGCCACAGTCCTTGAGAAAACCTACTTAAGTATTATATATGAACAGCTTTTAAAGCTCATTTTTTCAGGGTTAGCCGAAAAGCAAATATTTTAAATTGAAAGCTCTCTACAGAGAAGGGTAACACTTTTCTCTTCATCTTAGAAGACAGTGAGTGTTCTTGTGACTCCAGTTGCTTCTTTCTCTCCCACTCCTTTTTCCACCTGCCCACTGGCTGAGGACCTTCTCAGCCTTCTTTCTCTCTAGTAACTGCTTTGCCATTTGTTCTGCAAGAAGGATAAACAAAGCAAAGGATTAGGGCCCACAGTTAGAAGCTAAATCATCTGCACCTCATTCTGATTTTCTCTTAATCCTACCTTGTGTTGGTATTCTAGGGATTTCTGTGCTGAGTTCCAGAGATTTGGGTTTATAATTGAGGAAAATTTAATGCCTTCAGGTTAAAGTGAACTAGTTCTCCATGATAATTGAAATATAGATTCTTTGTTTTCCAGTTTGCATTGTTCATGTCTTTCTCCCTCAAAATTTCATAGGGAACTGGTTCCTGGAGTAAGGCAGAAAGAACATCTGAATCTTTCTGCAAAATGCTGTTTTGACCACTTAGCAGTTTACCCTGAGCATCACTCAGGCAGTGTGTTTATGTGCTGATGATCCCAAGCATTGCTCAGGCAGGTGCCATTGCATCCAGTCAGTCCTTACACTGAGTAAGTTTGATAAAATTGTCACTTTGTATTTCCTGTTTACTATAAAAATTAATGAAAAAAATATGTCATTTTTGGTTATCCTATATTTTAATAATTGAACTGATAAGTGGTTAATGGCACCAAAACTTAAAGCTAGTATCCTAAAGTAGTAAATTATGGTAACATGAAGAAATACATACAAGTTATAGTGGCAGCCCAGAATAATGTAAAATCCCATCATGGAAAGATGGATGACCTAAATATTGAAAGATAAGTTTAATTAGAAAAGGCATATATTCCAGGTAGAAAACAACAGGTGCAGAGTTGGCTTAAAAGTTCATGGCATGTTCAGGATCAGGATATTTAATTCCTTTTGTTTCTTTCTTGCTAATGTTTTCTCTTAAAGAATTTAGTGGTATAATCATCCCTAATACTATGCAATTTTAACTTTCCTTTAAAAAGGTGCTTCTTGGGTGAGTTGGGGTTTAGTCAAAGGTGCTGAGTTTACTGGCAAAGCAATCCAGAAAGGTGCTTCTAAACTCCGAGAACGGATTCAGCCAGAAGAAAAGCCAGTAGAAGTTAGTCCAGCTGTCTCCAGGGGACTTTATATAGCCAAGCAGGCTACAGGAGGAGCAGCCAAAGTCAGCCAGTTCCTGGGTAAAGTAGTTAAAATCTCTTAATCTGTAATTAATTTAAATGTTCACTTAGATAGTTTAATCTCAAAAAGAAAGAATTAGAACAAAACAATGTCATCTTGCTACTCATACTGGGACCTATGGCTCAATGTCAGCAACCAGCTGGGAGCCTTAGAAGTGCAGGATTTCAGGCATCAGGTACACTTGATTCAGAATCTGCACTGTTTATAGAATCCCTAGGTGATTCTTTTCACATACTGAATTTTGAGAAACTGATTAAAGGATTGTTTATATGTGTTAGAGACTACAGGTGTCTTTGAAATCAGTTCTGAATGTATTTAAGTTCCATCCTTGAATCCATCAAAGGGCTATAACACATTCTTTAGAGTACTGCAGTTCACTACAGTAATTGAAGGTCAAGTGGGAGGAATATACAGTATTGTTTAAGCAAAGAAGACTTAGTAATTTTGATGCCAGTCTTCCCAAGCAACATACTGCTTACTTTGTCTTTAGAATCATAGTACTCCTTTAATCCCAGCACTTGGGAGGCTGAGGTCGAGGCCAGCTTGGGCTCCAAGGTGAGCACAAGGCCAGCCTGAGCTACATAGTGTGACCCTACCTCGAAAAAACTAGGGCTGGGAGTTTGACTCAGTGGCTTAAGTGCCTGTCTGGCAGGCACAAGCCTGTGAGTTCAATCCCTGGTGCCACCCAAAAAAAAAAAAAAAATCATAGTGCTTAAGTTCGATGTTTTAAAATGATCAAAGTAATCTTTAATGGTTACTATTAAATTTAATGGAATTGCCCTTTTTGGTATTTAGTATTTTATGAATTAGATTTTGTGTTATATATTTTCACAGACTTAACTCCCTTACTGTTATTACACTGAGATACAGAAAAAATATAAATATGCTTAAGTGGCAAACACTAAAGTTATAGCTATTGGCTTTATATTCTAGCAATCAGATAGAAAAAATGGATGATTTTAAACAGAAATGCCAAAAAGAACATGTAAATCTAAGAGACAAGATTATCAGTAGACTCTGCAACTACATCTTTAACGGTAGCTGTTGTTTAAAACTACCCAGCCTAGCGTCTCATCCTTAAGTAGAGATGTTAACATTATGCAGAAGAACAATTCTACATGCTCGTTTAGGAGGCTTGCTAAGTAACAGTGGTAAAATCAAGGAAAGATCAATTTTTCTAAATCTTTTTTTTTATGGTTACGTTAGTTGATGGAGTCTGCACTGTAGCAAATTGTGTTGGAAAAGAATTAGCTCCACACGTTAAGAAGCATGGAAGCAAACTTGTTCCAGAATCTCTTAAAAGAGACAAAGATGGGAAGTCTACTCTGGATGGTGCTATGGTGGTTGCAGCAAGTAGTGTTCAAGGTAATAAAAGGTCCCAGACTTCTATTTTTTAAATTACTTTTGCAATTCTTGGAATTGACCCCTGGCTATGTTCCTGCGGGTAAGTGCTCTACCACCCCTTGATTATATCCTCATTTCTCATGATTTTTTCTAGGAATATCTGTTTGCTTTGAACTTGATTTACTTTTAAATATATTTACAGGATTTTCAACTGTCTGGCAGGGATTGGAATGTGCAGCTAAGTGCATTGTTGACAATGTTTCAGCTGAAACTGTGCAAACTGTTAGATACAAGTAAGTTGAACATTATCATTTTAATGACTAAATCTCTTGTATCATTTGTAAAAGTCCATGATAGTTAAAATGATTGGGTACTTATTTTGTTAAATATCTAGTGAAACAATTTTGTTTTCACTCATTCTGTTTTCTAAAGCGGGAGAAAAATTCCTGTAACTTTGCTTTATTTTATTAATTATTGTAAGTGTTAATCATTGGTGTAATAGGTTTTGTTTATATTAAGGTTAATACATGTTTTTCAAGTGATATTTGCCTGCAAAAACTTGATTAAACTATAGTACCCCATTATAATAGAACCCATTCTGTATACCGTGGTTGTTAAATTATGATACACCTGACTTTACCACTATATATTTATATTGTAATGGAAAAAGAATATTCTTATATTTCATCTAAGACATGAATGAACTTAGAAATGAATGATCTGTACAAGCTTGTCTGACCAGTGGTTTTTTTTTCTAATTTGGCTTTGAATTTCTGGAGAATGTTTCTAAATTCTACTCCTACCTACCTAATGGGACTCCAGGAGAGGTTGCTGTGGATGTTTACAGTGTGGACTTCACAGTGCTTTTCCCACCCCCTAAAATTTTTATTTAGTTTTTAATTTTTATTGGTACATGTTTGTGGTACATAGTGTTTACATTCCTTGTGGGGTGAGTACATACACACAATACATCTTAATTCTTTTTTCATCGCTTTACCTCCCTTTTCTTCCCCTGCCTCTGCTCTTGATCCCCTTCCCATTTGAGAAAGATCTGTCTGCATACTTCCTATTACCTGCTTTTTATTTCTATTTTTAATTTGAGTTTCTCATATAAGAGAAACCATGCAGTATTTAAGCTTATGCATTTGATTTATTTTATTTAACATTATGATCTCAGGGTGTACCTATTTTCCTGTAAGTGACTCAAATTTATTCTTTTTGGCAGAGTAGTACTCTGTTGTGTGTACATACCACAATTTCTTTATCCATTCATCTGTTGATGGGCATACAGACTTCTTCCAAGATTTAGCTATTATGAGTTGTACAGCTATAAACATGGGTATGCATCTGTCATGTATATATGATGTCATTAACGCTTTCAGGAAGATACTTAGAAGGAATAACTAAGCCAAATGGAATTTGTGGATGACACAGTGCTCAAGTGTCCATCATGTGATTAGGTGTCCCTCTCACAGGAAACTAGTTTGTGCTGGTAGACATCCTCATGACATTATCCAGTTTATTTCTACTAAAATAGACATTCTTTGGGACACTGCCTGTTAAGAGATGTTTGGGTGTGCTGGTAAAGTTAGGCAGTACAACAAAACAGGAAACTAGAAGCAGGGGTTAGCAAGAGCAAGTGGTGGGGAGAGGGAGAATGAGCATGTGGGCCTGTCTTATTAAGGTACTAAGGGCATTGTATCTCTTTGGCTTTTTGTGGGGAGAATTGGATAGTTTAAGGAAAACAAATGTGAAAGGGAAACTTACTCATATGACTCTGGTGTTGACCATTGGTTGTTGTGGTCAGCAGATGTGGGATATGTTAGATTTTTGAGTCAGAAGAGGAACAAGTGGGCTGTGTTGCAAACAACCATACTAAGGGAATTTTAACTAGTCCAAATGCAAAAGGACCCACATGGCTCATGCAGCTTGTGGTAGGCCTAAAAGTGGATATCATGGCAACTATTGTAAACAGATTTATGACAGGTGGTGGTGAAGATGGGATTTACAGCAAGATCTGCTTTCAGCTGTTTATTCTTTCCTCCTGACCATGTTATCTTTAAGTATTAGAGGAATCAAGGTCGGAAAATTAAATCTAGTCTGAAGGACTAGAGTTCTTAGCTTTGATTTAGTTTGGATCTTATTTACAAAGAAAAAAGAATAGTAATATTAATGAATTTCATTATTTTTGGTCATCTGTTTTTATCACCCATTCATTCATTAACAACATTTGAGTACTTAATTTTTTAACACTGTTACCTCCGTTTTATGAATTAGGACTCCCAAAGTATAAAGTGTTGAAAGATTACACTCTTAAGCCAGGCTTTATGGTGTATATCTGTAATCCCAGCACTCTGAGAGTCTGAGGCAGGAGGATCACAAGCTCGAGCCCAGCCTGAGTGATTTAGTGACTTAATGAGACCCTGTCTCCAAATAAAAAGTACAAAAAGGGGGTTGGGTTATAACTCAATGCAAAGATCCTGTGTTCAAACCCACACACACACGCACTACCCCAAAATAAAATAAAGCAAATATGCAAACAACAAACAGAAAGAACCTTACTAAGTTGTAGAGCTGGGATATAAACCAAAAGTGTTTGTTACCAGAACTTATGCTGTGCAGTACAGAGAACAGCGCTGGGTCACCATTTCAGGGGTGGGTAATCTGTGCAGGGCTAGTACTCTAGTTATTTTCTAGCACTGTCTAAACATGTTTTTAGATTTCTTTTGGCTTAGGAAATACTAAACTTAATTTCTGTCCTAAATAGTTTTAATCTGCTCAGTTGAAAGCATGAGTACTCTTGAATCATAGCACACCATTTTGGAGTATCAGTTCTACGAGAAATATTGAAAAAAAAATAGAGGGTATATCTGAAATTCTTTTGCTAGAAATGTGAAAACACTGATCTTCCATTTCTCTTCCTCTTACTTGTGGTATTGATCTCTCACTAATAGTTATTAATTGTGTGTCTGACCTTAATAGCTCAGATACAGTTAGAAGAATAGTGTATTTGGTAGTAAGAAAAGGGAAAAGTTAGAAGTGCCTATTAGGCCAAAAGTGAATTGTGTTTAGATAATCTTTTGTTAGCACAACCAATTATGCAGTCATGCTAGATTTTTGAGTTTCTCCAAGTTTGAGAGTCACATAAGTAGGAAGTACTGGGTTCTGATGCTGATTTTGTATGTAGGTCTGTAGTCAGATTAGATTATATGACAAACACTATGTTTCAGTAATGGTTCTGAGTTAATTTATTTGTGAAGAATGTATAGGTATTATTTGTATCCATTCCTGCAAAGATACATGAAGTGGGGAGAAAAACAAGTGAGGATTTAGTTAAGTAGTGTTTATTGTACTATCAGCAAGTAGAGTATTTGTATTGATAGTATAATAACTAATATTTGTGTTCTTACTGCCTATGATAAAGCGTTACTCTCCCAAGAAGTCATTTTAAATGTACCTAAATTATATGTACTATGCTTGGGAGAAACTAATGCATTATATAAATTTCCTTATCTGATTTCTGGTGGTGTAAGCTGAAACAGAGGATTACCTACCCTCAACATTTTTAGGTAAATGTACAGGAATTATTGAGACCCATTTATTTTTGTCATACATTAATACTTTTGTCATTTTAGATTTAGGAACATGGAGACCTACAGGGACAGTGAAAACATTAAGTAACTTTAAACCCATTATCCTTAATTGCAGTATAGTTCCTATTAAATAATTCATTACTCTTCTACACAGCTTCTAGATTTCACTACTAAGCTTCTTTCGTTGCACTTTAAGTTGTTTTAAGACAAGTAACGTAACTCTAGTAAGATTTACTTTTATTTTCATTTAGCAATATTTTATCTTTGATTATGCATTTATGGAAAATAAGTTTAAAGATAAATACTTTAAGAAATTTTTTTTTGTGGCAGAGTATTTTATTGATTAGCTTACTGAATTTTAATTAAAATCTCTATTAAATTTTCATGGGTTGAAGGAGTATACCTCCATTGGCAAATGTGCTATACCTGAAGCCAGTTCTAGATGATACCTACTGGGAATTATTCAGAATCATTCTTCTTTTTTCTAGGTATTGGTAGAAATATTTAAATACTGTCTTTATGCCCATCACTGTTTTTGTCTTCTAAGTATTCCTCAGTTCCTTTAACAATTTCACATATAGTGTGGTTTTCAGGTCCTTATTCTGCTCATCTTTAATTTGTATTTTATTAGGGACAAATGAAGGTTTATCAGTATTTTTCTCAAAATATAGCATCCAGAATTAAATCTGATGCTGTCTACATCTGTTGTGATCAGTTCAATATGATGGCATTTGTTGCCCTTGTTTTGGTCATATTTTGTTCTTAATAAATATGGCACACAAGAGAAAGAATATATATTTTGGTGGGTGTTTTTTATTACCTCATGAAACTTGCAGTTTTTTTGCAGGATATGGTGGTACATACCTATAATGTTAGCACTCTGGCAGGCTGAGACAGAAAGATGACAGATTTGATCCCAGCCTGGGGAATTCAGAACCCATCTCAACATTAAAAATGGAAACAAAACAAAACAAAACAAAACCTGGGGATTTGGCTCAGTGCAAAGGCCCTGGGTTCAGTCGTTAGCACCACCAAACAAACAGAAACCTTTATATCTAAACCTTTAGGGCAAGTTTCACTCATTCACTAAATATTTATTGAATGTCAGACACTGTAATAGGTGCTTAGGGTATGTTAATGAACAAAATGAACATTCTTATCTCCAGTGGGGTTTATATTTTAATGAGTCAGACAAGCTGGATATGTAGAATAGTCATTAATAAGTTCTATGTTACATAAAAGGTGGTGAGTTAAAGAGCAGTGTAAGGGGGGATTTATGGGCATTGAGGTAGGACATGTGGAAGAAGGCCATTTAAAAGCAAGTTAGATATTGATAATAGTTGAACTGACTTGAAGAAGGGGTAGTGAACTATGGAAAGTCCAAGCAGATACTGGCTAGTGCAGAAGTCCTAAGGCCTTTGTTTGGTGGATTGAAGGAACAGCAGGAAGGCCAGTGAGTTTACCACAGAATGTGGTATCTAAGAGAATGTCATAGAATCTCTGCTTAAAGACAAAAACTCATATTCCCATAGTTTCAAAAATCATTTATAATGACTCTAAATTCTGTGTCCTATAGTTGCATCAGTGAAAAATTTTCCCTTATACATGTATTTTCAAAAAGGGTTAAAAAGCGACTGATTAACAACCTACATTTACAATTTTATTGTATATTTTCTCTTTTTTAAGATATGGGCATAATGCAGGAGAAGCTACACACCATGCAGTGGATTCTGCCATCAATGTTGGTGTAACTGCCTATAATATTGACAACATTGGTATCAAAGCAGTGGTGAAGAAAACTGCAAAACAAACGGGACAAAAACTCCTTGAGGACTATCAAATAATTGATGATTCTCAGAAGGAAAATGAAGAAGGAACATCAGATCCAAACATGAGGAAACAGAAGAATGAGAAGAAAGAGGCAAAAAAGAAAGATAAATGATGGAAGTGATGGAAACTACCTGTACCAAAGCCTTACCAAATGGAGGACATTTTGTAAAATAGGCAAATGTGGAATTCTACACAGATTAACCAGTATTTTTTTAATGTATTCATTCCTATCAAATGACTGCCATAAGTATTCTGACATGTATTCCACTTACAAGGAAAACAATCAGCATTCTTGCAACTGAAATAATGAAATTATATTCTCAGTAAGTTTATTTTTGCCCTAAATGTGGCTAAGATAATTTTGTAGTTAAGTAAAGCTTATAATACATGAATCATAATCTCACTAAACCTAATGTTAGTATTTTTCTATCTGCTATCTTTCAGGAAGAAACGTAGGAATTATATATTTACATAAAATGTATTTAGTAAACTCAATTATACTGTATTTATACTGGGAAAGAATGACTTCTAAAGTATTATATTTTCTTTTTGCACTAAATGTGAATCTCTTTAGGTGCTTGTCAGAATTTTCAGTGTGTAAGCTAAATAAAAACTATAAACAAACTTAAAGAATTATCAGACTACATTTTAAAACATTTTCAAAACAGAAGAGATTGATCATGGAAAATAAAAATGAAGCTCTATAAAACTATTTGGTAGCTTGCCTGTTGGGATATGAGGTCTTTTTCATTTAAAATGAATAAAAATACATCTTTATGTCTTCTGGATTGTGACTTGTGTTGATGTATTACAAACCTAGGAAATTTTGCAGTATTAATGGTATTAAAATTCAAAGTAACAGTTTAATCAACTAAAACCTTTGTAAAAACTAAAGGGTAGTTGAATTTACTGATAGTAAATATATTATTTTTTGATTCAATCTTTGGAATTTATATTTAAAAGCTAATAATCTACAAGGGAAGGTTCTATTTGTGATCAAGGTAATGAGCTATTATCTGTATAATCATTTTTGAACCCCTAGTGGTAGTTCATTAGACTTTATTTAAAACTAACTAAAGAATGCACTTGTGAATAAAAAAATTCTCTGACTTGCTTGGTCTCAAATATATTTATTGGGCTTGTGATTCAGGAACACAGAATTGGTGGGGCTTTTTTCTAAGGCCAGTGATAATAATTGTTAAAATGAAAATAAAATTGAATTGATAAATAGCTTCTAGTGAGTCTCCGCTTTGTTCAAGTTTAAGAAATGGAATGCCAAATAGTAAAGCCTAACATTTGAAAAGTTACATTGCACCAGAGGTCTTCAGATATGCCCCAGCTGGCCACCTGTTTTTTCAGAAATAAAGTTTTGTTGGAGCACAGTTATATCCATTTATTTATATATTGTCTGTTATAGCAAGCCCTTTATATTTGTAATCCCATGGAAAAGTTACTGGAATCCTAGCGAGTTAATTCCAGTCTACTACTACCAGTGCAACGCATGGAAGGATAAAGATACTAAGGCATATTTGTAGTGGGGAGCCACGGGGATCCTAAATCCATTGCTCTTCTCTGGAGGAGAGTTGTTCAGGTGGTCCTCCACAGTCTCTGGCTGCTCTCTAGTAGTTGGAAGACATTGTAAAGCCCAGAAACCTAAATTATCTGACCCTTTACAGAAAAAGTAAGCTGACTTGTGTTTTAAAATAGTTTCTGTCTCCACAGAGTTAGATATAACACCCCCCAGGTACATGAATGCATTCCCCAATCCTGAAGCTCCCTGAACCCTATCATTGAGGGTTTTTATGAAGGCCCCATTACATAAGCATAATTTAAGTCATTGGCCATTGGTGATTAACTCAGTCCTAGCCCTCACCCAGCCCCTGGAGGTCATGGCTTGAGGGTCATATGTAACTGAAAGTTTCAGTCTGCTAGCTACATAATTGGTTTCTCTGGCAAGCAACACCCATCCTGGGAGAATCACCTTATAAACTCAGGTATAGTTGAAAGGGCATTAATTATGAATGGTGAAAGACAGGAAATCCTGAGATTTTAGTAGCTGTGTGCCAGGAACTAAGACCAAGTGTTATGTTTATTTTGGTGCAATAAAGAGACAAAAAGAAAAAGAGGCCTTTACTGAGGAAGAGAGGAGTGCACAACTCACTATGCATGTTCAGTGCACTGGGCTCCTCTGACTGGAGACCAGGTGGGCAGACAGAGGCAGAGTTTGGGGTCAGGTGTTGATGATGTGTTAGGGACAGCAGTACGCAGTGGTGATGGTGGCGGGAGAAGAAGGAGGAAGTGGTCATCAGAAAATAAGCTGTTGTTTTGGCCTTCGGCCATGTTAAACGACCACCATAATGTTTAGCAATTTATACTCAGGCAGAAACCTTTGACCAAGTATCTATCTTTTATAACCTCACAGAATGCCCAAAAAGTCTGGGTAGTCCATGGTTCACAAAATTAACCATAACATCTTCTTAGCCCAGTTTTTATTGTTTAGAGGCCTTCTATGGTTTGAATATTTGTGTACCCTCCCAAATTCATGTTGAAACCTAATATCCAATGAAACCACATTAAGAAGCAAAGTCTTGTTAATCAGCCTTGAAGTCATTACCCTCACCAGCAATATTCATGACTTACAAAAAAAAGCCAGAGGGAACTAGTCAGGCCATTTTTGGCCTTCTGCCATGTGAAGATAGTGTTCTTTTTCCCTCGAACCTTACACCATTGAAAGGACCCAGCAACAAGGCACCAGCTTGGAAGCAGAGACCAGGATCTTGTAACACTGAATTGGCAGGTACCTTTGTTGGGGCACAGTTATAATGTAGAAATACATTCATAAGATGGTAAACTTACAGATATTTCATGATCAGTTAGAGGCCTCTGACCAAGGCGCTGTTCTGCTGTTTCTGCTAAATTCAGTTGACCCTGACAGTGTCCACAGCCCAGCTGCAGATGAGCACTGAGTCAGAGTAACTGTCTATACCTTAGGGCACCCTGGGCTGATTCAGTAAAGGCTCTTCCTCCGGAACATTTCTGTATTGTGGTAGTACCCTTAACTGTGCTCATTCTGTAAGAGCCCCCTCCCCTGGTTCTTAGAGTGTTTCTATTGTTTCACCACTAACCTGTCTGTCAATATATGATTCAATGTATGTAACCATGTAACATTTGGCTACTTGCTTTGTACCTCCCACTTCTAATCCTATACAGACTAAACTTCTTGATTCAAGATGGTTGCTTTAGAGGAATTACCCCTGCAACAGTCCACTGGTGTGAAATCCAGCAGTCTGCTGGTGTAAAGATTAAAATGCTGCTTCTTATCTCCTCGTGCAAAGAGTCTTCCTTTTGGTTTGGTTTGGTTTGCTTTGGCATGACGGGAAATTTTCCACAATACCTTGAGCTTAACTCTCCAGCCCCTATAACAGAAAGAAATGCCTGTTCTTTATAAATTACTCTGTCTCAGGTATTCTGTTACAGGAGCATGAATAGTTGAGATAGTTTGGGAAGCATCCCATCTTAGGCTCACACCTTTGACTCTTGGACATTACAAGAACATCCTGCTCTAACCATACTTTCCAAACATCCAGGCAGGAGCCTAAAAAATATGTTCTTGCTCTCTTCATACTTCCTTGACATCCAGCATGCGCCTAAGAGATGCTCCTATTCTTATTACTTCCAGCAGGAGCTCAAAGGGCATGGGCCCTAGCTGCTCTAGAGTAACCAAGGTTTATACCATGGTCATTGTATCAGTAGCATTGTGGACCTGACACTCCTGGTGGGCTTTGGCAGCCACACTGGTTCCCTCTATTCCCATATAAATTCAAAAATTGCCTCCTGAGGTGAGGGTGGAGACTCAATTGGGCAGAGTCCCTATTAGTGACACCCAAGACTTGGAAAAGATCCCAATAAATACCTCAAAATTTAAAGCAGATAGGCCCACTTGGAGTCAAATTTACTCGAGCTTTCTCATTAGCCTGCTTTTACTTTTTAGAGTACATACTTTCCTTTTAACAAATCTCTGCTCTTACTACTTCTGTGTGTCCTGCTCAATTCTATTTCAGGATACAGTCCCAGAGACTACTTGTCTAGAAACACTAGGACGAAGACAAGGCCTTTTCCTTCTGTTTCACTTTTTTCAGAAAATAGGCATAATAGTGTGTGAAAAACTATAGTTTTCAGTATTTACTTGTGTTGAGGTTTTCTTCCCTTTGACCTTACAAACCGCACCTTCCCACTTGTACTAGGTGGTTTTCTGGGTGCACCTGCAGGGACCTGCTGGCTATAGAAATGTAACTAGTATTTATATAAAGCCTACTATGTAGTGTGGATGTTCTAAGTGCTTTTATATGGATTAACTCAACTTTCCTTTGAAGTGTGCACTTTTAGAACTTCATTTCATGGAATAGATAACTGAGGTGCAGAGAGGTAAAGTAATTTACCCAAGATAAAAAAAAAACAAAAAAAAAACAACAAGAATAGTATTCATCAGGAGAAATAAGAGGCCGTGTACTGGCTTCAAAAATGAAGAACCTACACAGCAGGGTGACTGGCCAGTCTTCTTGTTTTTCATACACAGATGTAGATAGAGGACAAATGGTCTTAGTTTCCTCTGATTTTGGCTGATTAACAATTTTATTTTCTATTACAATGGATGGTAGAAAGTTTCTCAAGATACTAGCAATAGTTCATCAGTCTAGATTTTTGTGGTAGTGTGAACTTTCAGTTTTTTTCTCTGTGTTCATAGGTGTTTTAGGGGCAGATAAGTGTTGGGTGAGGCAGACTCATGTGCATAATCTTTCAATGCCTCCTCTATGCCACACCAGCCATACCAGAATGGCTTTGGGCTTGGAACACTTCCTTATAAAGAGATCAGGAACCAGGCTGTGTTCCCCTAGTCAACGAGGCTCAGTGAGTGTTTCTTGTTCCATCAAAGCATGTGTGCATGGCCCTTGGGCACATCTGCAACTTTTAATATTTTGGAATATATGGGAGAGAAGTTAGGTTCATTCCATGGCAGTTGAAGAGGAATACACACAGATTCTTCTCCCCTGGATTCCTGGCAGACCCACTGGTGGTGAGGATCTGTTGACAGCTTATATTTGGATGTTTTCCCCAAAACCTCATGCAGTCATAGGTGGGGTTTTTTGAAGCTAGCTGGATCTAGGGTGTGTGATACTGGGATTAAGGGTGTGTGGTACTAAATTTGTTCACTGATTGGAATTAGCCACTGGGTGGGATTGAATGCATTTAATGAAGTCAAAATACCCATCCTGGATGTGGGGGGTACTACCCAAAAGGCTTACAACCTGAATGGGATAAAATGTAAAGGCACTATTGCTATTTGCAACCTTCTGCCTCCCATGTAAAGAATGGTCTCCTCAGCCGGGCGTAGTGGCACACGCCTTGGGAGGCTGAGGTAGGCGGAGCGTTGTGAGTTCGAGGCTGGCTTGGGCTACAACGCCAGCGCAAGGCCGGCCTGAGCTACATAGTGCGACCCTGCCTCAAAAAATCCAGGGCCAGGAGTTAGGCTCAGTGCCTTAAGCGCCTGCCCTGGCAGGCGCGAGGTTGTGAGTTCAATCCCCGGTGCCGCAAAAAAAAAAAAAAAAAAAGAATGGTCTCCTCTACTATGCCACCCTGCCTTGGAGACAACCAACTGTGTAATAAAACCTCTACAAACTGAGTTGAAATAAACCTTTCCTGCTTTTACATGTGTGTGTGTTGGATATTGTGTCCCAGCAACAAGGAAGTAATTAAAACAGAAATCCGTAGACACTACTGGGGCTAAACTTGCTGTGTCTTCTCTGTGAAAGTAATCCATCATTCTATCCAGTGCTTTGACTGTGTTGTGGCTTCCTTGACAGCTCTGGTGGCAAGACACAATGCACAGAAGTGTCTGGAGTTCTCTTCTGGAACTGATAACTGCATGGTGCCTGGTGTTCTGCTTGATATTAAGAAAAGCTGGACTTAGGGTTTTTAACCAGACATTTTATGCTCTACTGTTGGGGCACAATTCTAATGTAAGAGCACAATTTTTTTTTAAAGAACACACTTATAAAATAGCAAACTTACAGGTATTTTATGATACTAATTAGAGAGCAATGAGAGGTCTCTAACCAAGTTTCTGCTGCTTCTGGTGAATTCAATTGACCTTGAAAGTGTCTAAAGCCCAGCTGCATACCTCTGATAATCACCGAGTGATAACTGTCTATACTTAAGGCACCCTGGACTAGTCAAGGACACCTTTATGCTCAACCTGTGAGAGCCCCCTCCCCTTGTTCCCAGAATGTTTCTATATTATGATAAACAAGTCCTTTGTTTCAAATAATCTGTTCAAGACTAGCCCGCCTGTCAATATATGATTCCATGCATGTAACCAATTATGTAACGTTTTGGCACTTACTTTGTACTTTCCACTTCTAAATGCTACATAAACTAAACTCTGTAAACTCAAGGCTGTTGCCTTTGGGAATGAACCCGCAACAGTCTGCTGGTGTAAAAATCAAACATAGCCATATTTCCTTGGTGCAAAGAGTCTTCCTTTCAGTTTGACTTGGGAATTTTGCCACCACACTACTTTTCATTTAAGTGTGATAAATAATGTTCTGGTGAAAGAGACACTAATTGTGTTATTTTCCCGCTAAATACTAGATGTTTTCAAACAGACTTTGTCTTACTGTTCTCATTACTGAAACAAAATACACAAAACCCACAATCAAGGAGAAAAGGTTTATTTAAGCTCAGTTTTTAGAGGTTTCAGTCCATAGTCAGCTGGCTCCAAGGTATGGTGGCTCACAGCACAGAGGATATCAGAGAATAGTTCATGGCAGAGCAAGCAAGGGCCAGCAAGCAGCAGCAGCAGCAGCAACAGCAGCAAGTCTGCCTTCTCTCTCTCCCTTTATATTCCAACCAGGTTGTAAGTCTAATGATTGGTACCACTCACACCCAGGGTGGGGCTTCCATTATCCATATCAAGAACCATGCCAAACCAATCAGTAGACTAAGCCATACACCTTTAATCCCACTGTCACACCATTAATTCACATTCACACACACTAGATCCAACTACCTCATAAAAGCCCCATCTACGAGCACATGAAGCTTTGGGTGATACCTGGATACAAGCCGTAACAGATTTCTTCACATATTTTGTGATTTTTGTATTTAGCAACAAAAATACTTCAAAGAGGACATTTCACTGATTTTTGAAGAGCTTGCGCCTCCCACAAAAACTTCTACAGTAAGCAGTAAGTCAGATTTGTCCATAAATCTGACAAAGTGAGTCTTACACACTGTTAAGGTTGATATATGGTGTCAACTTGAGAAGTCTAGAAACTTAACTAAGTGACTCAGCAGCTCTATACCCTGGGGTGTAGAGGACAAGCCATTACCACTCTAGGATGCTGTTCATTGTGTCAATTTGAGAAGGTCAGAAATTTTACTTAGTGACTCAGCAGGGAGCCAGGGTCCTTTACTTTGTAACATCCTCAGTCTGTGCAAGAGGAGAGCACTGAGGTGGTGTGAGTGCTGCGCCTGCCCTGGGTGGGGGTAGCCTGCTTACAATATAAGGAAGAAGAGGCTTGTTCTCTCCCCTTTTTGTTCTGGTTGCTTTTGCTGGCTGCTGCCTTTAAGTGTTGCTCCAGTGCCACACCACCCTGCCTTGGAGCCAACTGATAATGGATTGAAACCTCCACAAACAGTGAGCTAAATAAACTTTTCCTTCCTTCATTTTGGGTGTCAGGTATTTTGTCCCAGCAATGAGAGAACACTAACCAAGACACACACCTTGGACACAAAAATACAATGTATATTGTTTTGCACCACCTAGCAGTCCCCTCCACAGCAGCACAGTACCACTGCTTTTCCACTTGCTTCCAGACTTCCTGGGTTCTAAGCATTCATTATACTACTGTACACTGTCACACTATACAGTAAGAACACTGCAGCACAATTATGACAATGTTCCACAGACATGTGAGCTACTTCTGGGATTTGTTCACATCTACAAATGTAACACCAACTTCGTTATCTGAGAAAGTTCTCAATTTGAATGTTCATAAGTCAGGGACTTGTTGTATTCACAGTATACTTAAAACATCTAGAAGATGAGTAAGGCAGATCTGATTTTTTTCCTAAAAAAAAAAACCCTGAAATAATGTCCTAAGATACATTTTATGCAAAAGTTGATCACTGGTCTGATTGCCTGGGATTATTCATTGGAAAAAAGTTACCAGAAAGGATGTTCTCCATCTCCACCCACAATATACTGTTCAAATTTTTAAAAAAGATTTAGAACCCAGCTCAAAAGCAAACTACTGGAATGCGCTATTTATGAAAGAAGATCTCTTATATATAAGAAAGAATCCTGGAGTATGTATATTTAATGAGCCTCCAGTGCATTACTTTAGTGAATAAAACACTGTTGTATAAGCAGTAACTGACCGGGAGCTGAAAAGACACGAGGCTTTATAGTTTTTGAACCCAAGATATTTGAGGTAAAGCCATTCTGAGTGATGACAAAATTGAAAGTATGGCTGTGGAAGAGAAGTGGAGATACAAGTGATGAAAGTTGTGGTTTGAAGGTAAAAGTTGTGGGATGGGAGCAGCCTTTGATAGTCCAGTCAGCTAGGAGTATGACAAAACAGTGGAAAGGCCCTTTTCTTGTCATAGAGATAAGGTGTGACTATGAAGTCGCTGAGTGTAGTAAGGAGGAAGACTAGAGGGTATTATGCATCCATGTGGACCAGAGGAGTAGTTTTTTATACATGCAGATAGAAACATAGTGATTTGAAAGTGGCATCAGAAAAGAAATGATTGTTTGTCTCCCTGACCTAAAGGAGCAGGGGGTTCTACAAAGGAACCAGAGAACAAAAATACCAATTCTTGCCTTAGACATGCAAAATTTATGTGTCAGGTATGCATATTAGGAAGATCTGAAACAATATTCAACACCTAACTAGCTCTCTACCTATCACCAGCATATTCTTACTTCCACCCCTATAAAGAAGAAAAATGTAAGAACTCCAGTTGTGGAGGAAGGGAAGACACCACAAATGTAGAGAATAGATATTAATGAGATCTTCAAGAGGAGTCTTACTTGACTTCTTTCAAATTACACTATTCTATTAAACTGTGGGTTCTCTGGAAGCAGTGAATATATTTAACATCTTACACATCATTTTGTATACAATAATCTTTTGTTATTAGTTCAACTGAATCTTGAAGTTGAAATGCTTCAAATTATCTCTCTATAACTCTGGATGATTGTTTTGGACAGTGAAGACTATCAGTCTAGTGTGCTACACTTGTGTTTTTCTCAATTCAATTTCAAACCATTCCCCTGTTTAAAACTTCCCCCAATACAGATTTTTCTGAATGTCAAATCTCTTTTTTATCAAAACCCACTATATAACTTGCTCATCGAAGTTTATTTTGCACATTTTTTTTTCAATATTGGAGATTAAACCCAGGGACTTTTCACTGAGCTACATCCCCAATTCTGTTTTCAAATTTTGAGACAGGAGCTGGCTAAGTCACTAAGTTGCCCACCCTGGGCCTGAACTTGTAATCCTCTTGCCTCAGGCTCTCAAAGTGCTAGGATTATAGATGTGTTCCACCATGCCCAACATTTTGCACAGACTAAGTATGCAACTATAAGGTTCTAATTTTTTGCTGTCACTTTCTAATATTTTCCCATAAATTATTGGTTTCCCAAAAATATGCTGCAAGCAGCAATGAAAAAAAGCAAGCATTAACCAAATGTCCTTTTTATCTTTAAAATATTTGAAAGATTTTCCTTTTATAGAAGTATAACATGTTTACTGGCCCCTATCATGGGCCACTCAGCACTAGAGCTGGAAAAAAAAGAAAAAAAAGAAAAGATAGAGAAGAAATTATTTACCAGAGATAGGCCACTTGTGCTGATTTCTGCCAGAAAACATGGTCTCATGCTCACACTTCTCAAGCTGACTCAGGAAAATGTTCTAGCGTCAGAAGGTAAAGCATATTGCTTTAGACCATTTTCTATAGCCAGTAATACAATATCACAGATTGGGTAAGCAATCAAGAGGTTTACTTTGGCTCATGGTTATACTCCAAGACAATGGGGCTGCCCCTGGTATTGGCCTTTATGCTGGCAAAAATCACAAAGCAGTGCAAGGCCTCACCTGGCCAGAGACAGAGCATAAGAGTGTCCTGGCCACATTGGCTTTTATGACAGACCCGACAGACCCGTCTTGGAGATAACCCATTAACCATTCATCAGATGAATGGATTACTCCACTCATGAAAGCAAAGCTCTAATCACTTCTTAAAGGTCCCCTGGTTTTACCTCTTAACAGGCATTAAATTTCAACATTAATTCTGGCGGGGGCAAACTATATTCAAACACATAGCAGCCAGTGCACGTTTGGGGGTGTGAAGGAAGATTAAAGTACAGATGTTGCAGGAGTAGAATGCAAAATTTATGATTAAAATATAATGAAATTTCTAGTCGCACAACACAGTCCATAGGTTGGCCTGAACTCCAAGACAGACTATCTGGCTGAGAAACTTAAAAGCCTTCCCGAATTCAGGCGGTATCCTTTTAAGGTCGGCTCCTCTTCCAACACACCTAACCAGAAGCTATGGTACCCACTCAGCTGAAGCAAAGCCAAGCCAAGCCAGTCTTAGGTCCGGCATTTCCCTGATGAGGAATAGGAGTTAGGTAAACACAGGCACCTGGCAGGAGACTAGGAAAAGAAGTATGTTCCGCGCTCCCTCACACATGATAGCTGTGTAACCCACGCACAGCTCGAGGAAACAGCCGAGCGATGGGGCTGCTCCGCTAGCCCGGGATAAGCAATGGGCTCGCGTGGCTTTCGGCCCCCTGACCCCCAGTCGCGGGGCGACGCCGGCGCGGTCTGTGACGTCACCGGCGCGGCCTGTAACGTCACCGCGCGGCGTAGCGGGGCAGCGCGGGCGCCGACGACCGTGAGGCAGTCGGCCATGGGGGCGGCTCGAGACCGCACCTTCTGCTTCGCGGCTTCCGGGCGTCCCTTGCGGGCTCGTGCTCTAAAGCGCGCAGACGGGAAGAGCGCGGGAGCTCTCTGACCTGTTGCCATGGGGGAGGGGAGAGGCGACAGCTTTGACGGTGTGAGTCTGGAGCGCCTCAAACTGCAACTGCTGGAAGAAATCCAGATGAAGTGAGTGGGCGGCGCGTGGGCCTGCCCTCGTGGCCTCCCTGGGACGTCCCTGCTGCCACCCGGATGCCGAAGCCGCTGAGGTCGATCTGAGACCTGACTGACACAGGGCGCGCTGAGCAACCTCCCAAAACGCTATTTTATGTGCAAGATTCATTTACTATTTTGATTCATTAAACCTTAGGTAGTGTTACCAGGCTGCTTGTTCTGCCTCGAAGATTACTTCGCAGTGTATCACGTCCCTATACAGTGATGCTAAAATACATGTGTGATTTTGATGTTCCACTCAATTTCAGGTTTTTCTGACTCATCTTTCAAGGATTTTATTTAGTTAAGCATTTCTTTCCTCTCTTTTGAGGAACTTCAGAAGTGACATTTTGTACAAAATCAGGAATCTTTATATGCTTTTTCCAAACTGTATTTTGGTTTGCCAAGTATCCAACCCAAGGCCTTTCAAATGTTAGACAAGCAGTCCTCCTCTGAGCTATATTGTCAGCCTCCTATATGCTTTTAAAACGGTATTAGTACTTGGTGTCAAAATGTTGAATATTCTGAGTATGTTTTTAAAAAGATAATCCCAGTCCTACCCTCAAGCCCAGTTGTTACAGGACAGGAGGTCCTGTGAGAATATTTCCATTTTTCTTGGTGTCCCAAAGAATTGGACAACACATAGAAATGGCAGTGAAAGTGTACTTTTATTGCAGGTAGAAAAGAAGTATATGTTCTGCACAGTAAGAGTGGGTGGGTGAAAAGGCTCACAGCGCTCCTAGGATAAAGGAAAGGGGTCTTTTGTATCCAAAATTCCTGGGTTATGTAAACTTTTATGATTGGCTTCCTGCTGTGTGTAAATGAAGGGCCAGGAACAATGTCATCTGATTGGTTGTGACCATATGCAGATGAAGGATTGAAAAGAGCATCTTCTGTTTGGTCCTGTGAAGAGCACCAGATTTAAATGAAGGCTTGAAAATAGCGCTTTTCTAATTGGTTTGTGTAGTGAGGATGGCCTTACTATACAGTATGAGAAGTGCCCCTCACCCTGTTCCCCTGTCTCACCATGAGAATTAAGACTTCTGTGCTCTCTATTGTGGCTCCAATCACACTTCTATTTGTTTACTTATTTATTTAAATTATTTTTGGTACCGGGAATCAAACTCAGTACCTTGTGCTTGCCACACAGCCACTCTGTCCAATCACATTCTAATTGCCTTTTTCTTAGTTCTGGGGACAAGTTCTGTGTTGGCTGAGGCAGTAAAGGGTCAGAACAAGTTCGTTAGACTCTAAAGTGCTTTAGAGGAATTTTGCATAAATTCAAATCTCAGCTATCACTCAGTAATTATACAATCGTAAGTTAACCCTTAGCTTTCTCAACTCTAAGATTGTTATACAAATAATTCCTGTAGTTATTACCAAAATGGAATAAAATGTAATGTAAACGAATTAGCACTTGTTGGTAATAAGCATTTAGTGGGTATTAGCTGCTGCTATTGCTGTTGTTTTAATGCGTTCATTTTGCTGTCAACATATTAAATATAGTAGGTATTCAAAACTATTGAATAAATGATTCTTGTCAATCATGTTGTATTATAATATATTTACTAGTGCTTTTTCAAAAAATTTCTCTGTGTTTAAGGAGTGATCAAAGTATACAGTGAATGTTTAAATTAAAACAGAATTATTACAGGAAAAGACACATTGCCATTAGCCCTCCTCAAGATACTCTCCCTACCTCCAAACACACTTACCCTGTCATCTTTGCCACTTTTCTTTATGAGAGGTGAGGCTTATAAAAACATAATACGACCTTATTCACCAGATATTACACCTTGCAACTTCTGGCTCCTACGCAAAGTCAAAATGACCGTGAAAGGTAAATACTTAGAATCAACTCAGGTTATGAAGCAGCCATGGCAATGCAACCCAAGATATTCAAGAAAGAGAACTTTTAGAACTTCATTAAGTGGCAAGAATGATGGAATAAGTGTGTTTTAAGTGAGGGGCTGTATTTTGAGGGAGATCAATAGCAGCATGTCTTTTACTGTAATACATTTTTTAAAATGTTACTATTTACCTTAGTTTTTTTATTGTAATACATACGTCCATGATTTTTAATTCGTTTTTTCCTTGTTTTGGGTTGTTTCTTTAGCAACTCCTTTTTGTAATAATTTGCAGCCCTTAATTTGTTGTTTCTGAGACAGCTGACTTTTTGGGCATCATATCTAAATTAAGAGTAAAGGGCATCCAATGGTTAGCTGAAGGCGTTGAACTTTTCTGTATATTTAATCCCTTCTGGATTTGACTGATAAGAAGTCTTCCTTTGACTGATTCCTGAGTCTCAACCATGGCTTCAGTAAGTTATATTTCATAATAAATTGTTTATGAAGTAGTGGTGGGTTACTATGTTTTAGTTTTATCTTGTTATTACTTAAATTGCAATTAACAAAAATATTTTTAATAACAGGGATGTAGTGCAGCTCTCAATGGTTGAAATAAAACACAAGATAGCAGAACTTGAAGCCAAACTCAATACTGACAATGAAGGTATATAAGTAAATATGTATATATGTGACCCCTATATAATTACTGTTAATTTAAGCAAGATAACTATTTTATGTTAAATTACATTCATTAAATAATAGTGGCAAGATACCAGTGTTGCTTTTTGACAGCAATAATGATAATTTATAAGTTTTAAAACAGATACTTAGAATATGAACTCTATTACTATCTAATTTTTTTCAACTTTACAGGTTCAGAGTGTGAATTAATTAACAAAACCTTTGTTAGGCAACATCAATATATTATTTTCTTAGTAAATAATATCATAAATTTTCTAGTCAACCTAGGTCATAGCCTTTATATCTTTACTAGATTTGGAGTAAAACTTTTCTTTATTCTAGGCTTAAATTTGTGATCCTTCTACCTCAGCCTCCCAGAATGCTGGGATTGCAGACATATGCCACAATGCCTGGCTGGAGTATCACTTTAAAATCCTCATTTAGGAAATGAGTTGGATAAGAAAGCACATTCCTGTAATCCCAGCTCTTCCGCAGGCTGAGATGGGACACTCAGGAGTCTGAAGGCAGCCTGAGCAACATAGTGAAATCTGTGTCTCAGAAAAAAATCTCACCTAAGGTTTGATTTGTTGTTTGTTTGTTTATTTTGGACGAATATGATTGTGTAGCAGTGGGGTGGGTGTTGCACATGCACATATCATATATACCTATATATTCTTAAAATTTATGATTTATGCAGGATATTAATTTGTTCCACAAATATCGATTGAGATCCCATGTGTCAACACTTTTAAATGGAAGATTTTATTTTCCTCATTTTTAAGAGTTTTTCTGACTTTTGGGAGAAAGTAACTAAAATATGAATAGAAGTGCTAAAATTCTATGTAAAGAGAAACAGAAACTTAAGGAAAGGGAACCCAGGATAATTCCAGTGAAGATGTAAAGGTAGCCTTTCCACAGGAGCTTGAACTCAAGGATAAAGAAGAAATTTATTAGGGTTAAGGAAATGGGCTTTGGTTCTTAAATCCATTTATGTCTTTTCCTATAATGGGAAGCCATGAACAAAAAGGACTAGTAGCCAAAGGAAAAGACATGCTACTTTGTGTAAATACCCAATGCTTTGTTAAAGCTTGATTGGAGACTACCACCTTGTCCAAGGCGTAGATATTTCTTATAGCTCCATATCTGCATTTTAGTTATAATTGGTTGGGGAGGGAGCAGAGTCCAACTTCACTTAATGAATAGTTGCATTGGTAAGGGTAGCTGAGTAATTTTGTCTACTCGTTTATAGAGCAAAACAGAAGGCATGCTCTCAGATACACATGTATGCCATATCTATGCCTCCTAGTAAAATACTGCTCAACAAACCCTCATATCAGTTGTTCTTATGGGGAGGAGCTAGATTGTAGGCACAAAGAGAGAAGGTCAGGATGCCAGGAGAAAAAATTACTTTCTTAGTGGGTCAAATGCTATGATATAGTGGCAACACACACATCTCCATCTCCATCCTGGACCTCTCCTTTGAGCTCCTTGCTATTTGCATTTATGGTCTGCTTTCTAACTCCAATCTCCTTTGGCTATTAGATTTAATATAGTGATAGATCAAACATTATTTTTTAAAACCCACTTCAGTAGATGGTAAATATTTTTAAATAAAATTTAATTTGTCTTTATTTCAAAACAAGGAAAAGAATACATCTGTTTGTCTCAAACTGGCATAATACTTACTGATGAAACAGTCATTTTCATTCCTAAGAAAAAACAAAGATGACTGCTGCTGTCATTAAAATTAATATTGTCTTAAAATTCTAATCAAGTAAATTGTGAAAAGGAAATGAGCAATATTTACTAGATAGAGATTGGATTGCTACAGATTTCATTTTTTATAATTTAATATACAGAACTTTCCATAGGAGCAATTAAAAACTCATATATTAGTAAAGTTTAGGAACTGGTTAATGAAGTAGTGGAAGAAATGTTTATTTTAAAAAACACAAACCACCAATAATAAATTAGGAAATAGAATAATGACTCCAACCACAGTTCCATCCCTCCATCCCAGTCCATGAAATAGCTGATAATTTTGTTGATAAGAAATATGCAGGTCTAGCCAAGTGTGGTGGCGCATGCCTTTAATCCCAGCACTCGGGAGGCTGAGGTAGGAGGAGCGTTGTGAGTTCGAGGCCGGCTTGGGCTACAATGCGAGCACAAGGCCGGCCTGAACTACATAGTGCGACCCTGCCTCAGAAAACCAGGGCCGGGAGTTTGGCTCAGCAGCTTAAGCGCCTGCCCTGGCAGGTGCGAGGTTGTGAGTTCGATCCCCCGTGCCGCCAAAAAAAAAAAAAAAAAATCACAGCTGTGGAACTTAAATGTGTAACTTTGAATAAATTAAAACCCTCTTGGTCACCGAAAATTGGTGAAAAAAATTACGTGAACCATAGAATTGTTTTTCATTTTGTCAATTTTATTTTATTTTTATTATTATTATTATTATTTTTTTTTGCGGCACCAGGGATTGAACTCACAACCTCGCGCCTGCCTGACAGGCGCATAAGCTGCTGAGCCAAACTCCCAGCCCTGGTTTTTTGAGGTAGGGTTGCACTGTGTAGCTCAGGCCGGCCTTGTGCTTGTGTTGTAGCCCAAGCCGGCCTCGAACTCACAACGCTCCTCCTACCTCAGCCTCCTGAGTGCTGGGATTAAAGGCCATTTTGCCAATTTTAATGTCAACACTCAGACCTTATCTTACTGAGGACTAACATGTTGCAATTCTTTACCATGTTGTTACTATTAATGCGTTAGTAAAAGTGACATACTTTTCCTAGATAAGGGGGACTGAATATTATGAATATGCTCGTTACTGATATCATTAAATCTTCTTAAAATCCCAGGACTTTCTCCCCTTAAAGTCAAATAATTTATTGTAACATTAAGTAGGTTCATAAATAGGCAGGAATAATTGATAAGCAATCGCGGGAGAGAGATTCTTACAAGACACAATAAAACTATTGTCATTAAAACTGAAAATAAATGGAACATCCTACTTGTAAAACTGAAAATAAATGGAACATCCTACTTGTAGTACTTTGTTATGAGAGTCTTCTCAGACTCTCATAACAGAGTACTACAAGTAGGATGGGTTAAACCACAGAAATTTATTTTTACACAATTCAGGGGTCTGAAAGTCTGAGAACAAGGTGTTGGTAGGATTGTTTTCTTCAGAGGCCTCTTCCCTTGAATAGTAGGTGGCTACCTTCTCCCCGCATGTGCATGTGATCTTCTCTTTGTATCTGTGTTCTAATCTTCCCTTGGAAGGACAATTATCCTGTTGTCACATGTATGACCTAATTTTACTTTAGTTAGCTCTTTAAAACCCCTTTTTCTAAATTCAGTCACTTTCTGAGGTACTGGTGGGTCGGGACTTCATTATATGAATTTGGTAGACAGGTAAACGATGTTGGGAGGGGATGAACGTGGTAAGAATTGCAACACGTTCGTCTTCAGTAAAATGAGGACTGAGAGTTCACATTAGACTTGGCAAAATGGAACATAATTCTATGAACACAATTCTATGGACACAGTTCCATAACAGGTGGACTAAAACCCATCTAGTTTATTAAAATCATGTTACAATGCATAAAATTCAGGACCAAGTTATTGTTAATTTTATTTATTTAATTAATTAATTTTTTTTTTTTTTTGGTGCTGCAGATTGAACTCATGACCTCACACTGCCAGGCAGGCACTGTGCCACTGAGCTAAATCCCCAGTCCTGTTAAATTAATTTTAAAAACTATCTTCTCAGTCTTTCAAGTTACTTGTGAGTCAAAGAAAGATAATTTGTTTCATTTATGATTTGTGGAGAATACATTATTATGAACAAAACCTGAACCATATATTTAAATGAGAAAGTACCAAATGGTCAATATATTAGTTTGCTTTGAGTGCTGTAACAAAATACCACTGACTGAGTGCTTAACAACAGAAATTTATTTCATCATAGTTCTGACAGCCGAAAACTCCAAGATTAAGGTCAGTTGATGGTGTTGGCTTCTTTCTGTTTTACAGACAGCTGTCTTTTCACTGTGTCCTCACATAGCAGAGACAGACAGATTGACAGAAACAGAAATAGAACAAATTAGCTCTCCAGTGGTATCTTTTCTTAAAAGGTCATAAAGAGCTGGGAGTTCGGCTCAGTGGCTTAAGTGCTTGTCTGGCAGGCTCGAGGTTGTGAGTTCGATCCCCTGTGCCATACACACACACACACAAAGCGTGAAGACAAAATACATGAGTATAGAAAAACAGTCAAATTATCTTTTGGCCAAAGAAATTGAACTAAAGTACATATAATTAGTTATCTAGCAAAGTAGAAATATAGGTAGCCTATACATTGATTTAGGAGTATATTGCTGCCTCTTTGGAGAATATTTTTGAGGTAAGTTTCTTATAATGATGAAAATGATAAAGACAACAACTTTTATAGCATTTTCTTTTTGCTCTACAGTGTCCTCAGCAGTTTTCACTAATTAATTCTCCCAATATCTTGAAAGGGAACTTTAACCCTTAATTTACAATTGCGAAATTGAAGCACAAAAAGAAAAAATGTTGCTCCAAGTTATATAAATAGGCTAGTAACTGGTGGAGACATGACTCAAACCTACTAATCCTTCTTTGGGGAATTTTTTCCATCATGAAATCATCTGCAAATTTCAGAAGAAGCAACTTTACTTTCATCTAGCTCCTTTTTTTTTTTTTTTTTTGGTACTGGGGATTGAACTCACAACCTTAGCCTACTAAGCTAAATCCCTGGTCTCTATCTCCTTTTTTGACATGTTGGTGTTTTCTTTCTTGCAGTTTTTACTTCTTTAGTATCCATTTCTCATCTGTTGTGTTTTGAATTAGAGATCACCCTCTACCAAGAAGCATTGCTTGACCTTCAGTTACGATCTCATCACCCTTAATTATCTTTCAGCCTGGATGTTTTATGTATT
>RJWM01018637.1:0-40736 GCA_004363535.1 Dasyprocta punctata
CCTTCCCTTATACTGTATCTCAGCTCCACCCCTGGGCGGGTGTAGCAGTCACGTCATTAATCCTGGTGCTAGACAGCAAACTGATCACAAGCATCAGACTCAGCCCCATCAAAACTATGAGGACTTGGGGGTACATAGCATATCCTATACAGTAGCTTTCCATTACAAAAAAATACCATATCTTTCTTATTCATTCTGCAGTTGATGGGCAAGTTACCCTTGATTTTTTCTGGTCTCCTGTTGCATGGAACAATTGTTTTCTTCCCTTTGATTTTCAGTCTATGAATTTCTTTTCGAGTTAAGTGTGTTTCTTGTATACAGTATATTGATGATCTTGTTTCTTGTTCCACTCTGTGTTTCTTATTGCCTCTTGCACCTTCATCTTGACATTTTCCTGGGTTCCTCCCAACAAACTGGTTGTGGGGCTCCAGGGACTTATGTTGGCTACCCCTCCATGGTGCAGGGGAATGGGACAGGCACCTGTGTTCCTCTGAGCCTTGGTTTACAGGGAGGTAGCAGGGCATGGGGTGGGCTTCTCCAGACTTGGGCAGCTACAGTGGGGCTTCCCTGATGGCCAGGGGTGCATGGTGGTGGGGCTGCTTCTCCCAGCCTGTGTGTTTCCACTGGGACTCCCACGATGGTGGCGGGCACACAGGGGTGTGTTTGTCTGATTCTCCTGGTGGGTGATGGCTGCCCAAAGGAAGCAAGGGCCTCCAATGGTGACCTGCAGGTGGGGTACTCAGGGTTTATGTGGCTGCATGTCTGTGTTCCCACTGGCTACCCACAGGAAGCAAGCTTTCTACTGTTGGTGGCAAGCAGGTGGAGGCAGATCTGCTGGCTCTCACTGCCCGTGCTGGCTGCCTGCAGGAAGCAGGTTCCCAGTGGTGGAGATGGGCATGCAGAGGTGGATCTGCTGGCTCTCTCTGTCCATGCTGGCTGCCCACAGGATGGAGCCTCCCAGTGATGGCGGCTGGCAGGGGGAGGTGGATCTACTGGTTATCCCTACCCATGTTGGTATATTTTGACTTTTAAAAAAAACACAGAAAGTCTGTCATGAGAGGAAAGGATAATGTGTAAAATATCATATTACATGAAATACAACAGAGACAGAAAAACAGAAACTGCATCGCTGAATTAATATATGAAAACTAAAATAGTCACACATCAGAGGAATAGAATAGTGTTTCAAGCAGCTGGCATAGGAGTAAGTGCAGGAGATAACATTCAAATAATATTGTTACAGTCTTTAGAGATGAACAAGTTCTATAACTTTATTTTATAATATATGATTATACTTGAAAATTGTAGGTCTTACTTGCTTTCACCACATGGAAGTGATATGTATGTGGGGTGATGGGTATGTTAATTAGCTTCATTTATTCATACTTCCAAACACGATCTTGCACACCAAAAATATAGTCATTATTTTTACACTTTCACTTCAAAAATCATGTGTCAGAAAACACTTAATGCGTTGTTAATCAAGGCAAATATACACTACATAAATCAAAGCACTTAGTTACCATAAACACATAGACTAGGTGATGTGGATTTCTTATATGTCTTTGAAATTTAATTGAATGTCTTCAAACAAAGTCTCTCCATTATTGGAGCAACACAATGAAATACATTATTTCAAACATAAGAATAATATTTTTCTAAACTTTGGCATTGCACATTAGATTGCGTGGTCTCCAAATCTGACTAGAACCAAAAAAGAACCAATTAACATCTAAATGATAAGTATACTTTTTTCATATGCAGTGGGTGATTTGGTAAATTGCAAATAGTTGTTCTTCTGAACACAGATACCAAAATTATCATGAACATGTATTCCTACAAAATGCATTGGTTAAAGGTAGTACTATTTCGTGTGAACATGTATTCCTACAAAATGCATTGATTAAAGGTAGTACTATTTCGTGTGTTACTTATAACATCTTGCAAAAAAGGGATCCTTAAGGGTGTGAAATACTCTAGGAAAATTTTTTAAAATAACAGATTTATTAAACTAAAAATTTCATACTATATAATTTTAAAATGGGGCATGATTCAGTAGAGTTGACCATATTGACAGAGTTGTGCAACCATGACCACAATCAAATATAGACCATTTTGTTGTTCCAAGTCAAAACACTATACACACTAACTTTCAACTTCCAACAACTCTTACATAAATCTAGGCAACCTCTGAGAATCACTCCATATTTACACATTTTACTATCCTGGAAAGTAATTTATTTTTAATGAAAGTCTTACCATCCATATACCAATACTGAATGCATTAATATTTCTAAAGAAATGGAAATCTTACAAAGTGAACTCGCATACCATAGTGGAGTGAAACTAGAAACTGGCAAAACAAATATTCTTAGAGTGCATTAACTTTCCTGTCTTACTTGTCCTATAATCTGTGTCCTTTTCAAAAATGAGAAACTATGCACTTTTCAGTTTTTCATCTGATTCAGTTGATTATAGTCTCAAGGTGCATTCATTTTCCTTCAGATACCTCAAGTTTATCTTTCTTTTCTAAAGAGCAGTATGCTATTCTGTATAAAAGTGAACCATGGTTTCTATCATTCATCTGTTGATGGGTATACAGGCTATTTTCAATATTTAACTATTATGAAGTGATGTTATAAACATGATCTTATATATGCGTTCATCACTGTGGTCTGATGTATGTAACTATTTTGGGAATATACCTAAAAGGTGAATAGCTTGGTCAAGTTAAATTTCTATTTTTAGTTATTTGAGTAGTTTGTATACTGATTTCCATAGGGATTGTATCAATTTTCTACTCTCACCAACAGTGAAGGGTTGCTTTCTATCAATATCATGATCAACATTTTTTATTGGTTGATTTCTTGATTGTTGCCATTTTTTTTTCTGGGGTGAGATGCAATGTTACTGTTACAGGCAGTGGAGTTAGTTAGAAATATTATAGGCAATCAGACAGGGTGAGGTCCTCAAAGAAACCGGTGCAGAAGTTCAGATACCTTGTGACCTCTGAGGAGACAGGCACCTCCTGCTGTGGGTCAGATCTCAAGACAAAAGTCAGAACAAATACAACCACATCCTAAGGGTCAACAGTCCAAACAGTTCTCTATCACCCTGAGGAAGTCAGGAGTCAGCATCCCAACCCCCTACAGGAAGAGTCACTGCTGTTAAGCATCCCCGCTTACTACGTGACACATCTCCCCATTTGTCCTTGATTTAATCAATTTTACCTGAGCAATTAGTCTTATTGTTTAACCATAGCTATGTCCCACCTTATGCCAACCTTGCAGGTTCCCATTTTTCCCCACCTTGAACCCATCTTACCTCATGGTTTTACTCTACCAAAGTCCCTAGGAATGACAGTCTTTGGCAACCCACCCAGGACCCTTTCTGTGCCTCAGACAGAAGCTTTCTTTCTCTCAATAAATACATTCTGCTCTTACCCTCCGTTGTTCCTAAAATTCATTCTTCAATTTTAGAGAACATGAACTCATGCGAACATATAGTAGGTTGGGAGTTTCATTCCCCTATATCATTAGGATTATTTAAAATCCACTGTGAAAATTTTTATCCTGGTATCTGTAATAATCTTAGAATGTCACAGGTTGAAATCAAATGTACAGTTTAAAGCCCATATTATTGTTTAGTAAGCAATAATTACAAATTAGCAAAGGTACATTTCTTAGTTTTCTGTCTCACTCACATATGAATCATGTAGTTGTTGGAAAGAAAAGAAGGGCCATTAAATTTTATCTAAAATCCTTTTTGTAGAATTTTAAACATTTTCATTTTAGTTAATGTTTTACAGTGTAGAAGCAGTACTCTAATATTTCTTTTTGACTCCAGTCCCAAACCACCAGAGTGGCCAATTTCAACTCAGTGGAAGCACTAAGGTGTTGCTATTTTTTTTTAAAATCTACTTTCTGAAATATTTTGAAAGTTGGTTTTCTTATAGCCCACCTACCTTTATGGAGCCAGCCTAGTGAATTTGTCCTGCTAACCTGTGGTCGAAGGCTCCAGCACTGAACATTTACTATAGTTAGACATCTTCTTTTATTGTGTCCCCATCAGAAAACCTTATGTTGCAGTAGGGTTGGGTGTGTGCACTGCTCCTCATCTGGAACAAGCAACTATTCAGGCAATAAACTCATAGCTTTAGTAATGAAGTAAAGAATGAGAGTTTAAAGTAAGACAAGGCGATTTTTTTTTCAGTGGTGGGATATGAAACAGAAAGAGGATAAACAGCTGTCCTAGGAGAGTAGATGTACCAGAAGTGAAAACTCCTAGAATTTTGCTCAACTTCTTTTTACTTATGACTACTGATTTCTTGCATTTTCCCATGCAGGCATCTGGAAGTGGTCATCTGATTGACTCTCTTGCTGTCTTTGATTTGAACCTAGCATCTCTACATAGGTATATGCTTTCTGGTTTTCAAGCTTTTCCTGTACGTTTGTGATGGATAAGTGTATGGTGGAGGAGTACAGAAAGGTAACTTACAGTTAACAATTAAGGTAAAGGGACATGTGTGCTTTTTATACACTAAATCAGATCCTTTTGGTAACTGCTTCTTATGCCCTTGCATTTTATCAGAGTTGGGTAAGGGGACTGTTTACCCTAGTCATTTATGTTCTTCCCTGCATCCTTGTTTTGCCTTGCTGACTCTCCTTGATAAACACTTCTGTTGTTCTGATACCTAACATCTTCCCAGGTCTCATTTCTGACTCTCTCTCTCTCTCTCTCTCTCCCTTTGTCTTTGTAATTCCTGGAATGTAAATACAGATGCAAAAGTTGCTTTGGTAAGGTTTTCCATTAATTTCTTTAAGAAATCTTTATGAGAGTTTATTTTATCATTTTTCCTGCCTATGATCCCATGTTCTTCCATAACATTTAAAAAACTTTAGTATACCTCTCCGTTCACTGTACAATTTGTCCATCGTCTAGAGGAAAATATAACCAATTTGAAAGTAAACTTTATTTTTTCTCAAATGGATCCATCATTATCTTTACTGTGTTTGCTTTAAATTGTTCCACTTTTTATTCAAAACTGTTCATTTAAATATCAGTTTTTGTCTATTACAACATTCAAAATTGAACTGTAAGTATACTAAATCTATTTTTTATATCTATTTAAGTGGTTTTAACCCCTGAATAAGAGACAGATATTGCTGACAAAGTTTCCTTCACATGCATCCTTTCCTATCTCAAGTAGTTAATATTTGATTTTTTTTTTTTTTTGGCATCTAAATTGCCCCTTCACCCTTGCCCACACTGGAGCTCTCCAGAGCAGTGTGCAGGGGGCGGCCAGCATGGTGCCTGGGAAGGTGGCTGCTGCACTCCTGCTGTTGCAGCTCTGCTGTGCCGGCTGTGGGCTCTGCGGGAAGGTGCTGGTGTGGCCCAGTGAGATGAGCCACTGGCTCAATTTAAAGGTTCTTCTCGAGGAGCTCGTGAAAAGAGGCCACAAGGTGACTGTTCTGACTCCTTCGGACAGTTTGTTGATTAACTACAACAGACATTCTGAATTTAATTTTGAAGGGATCCCTGTATTAACTGACAAATACTCGTCTGAGAATATGTTAAATGAGTTTGTAGAAGTAGCTGTGAATGTCATGCCAACGGTGCCTCTCTGGCAATCAGGAAGACTAATGCAAAAATTCTTTCTTCAAGTAACTGAACAGTGGGGACTTCTCTGTAGAAGTATCGTCTACAACCAGTTGCTCATGAAGAAGCTCCAGGAATCCAAGTACAATGTGTTGGTTAGAGACCCTGTGTTGCCCTGTGGGGAGCTGGTGGCTGAGATGCTTGGGATTCCTTTCGTAAACACACTGAAGTCCTTCATGGGCCGCAGCATAGAGAAATACTGCGGGCAGCTTCCAGCTCCAACTTCCTATGTGCCCGTTCCCATGGGGGGACTCATGGCCAGAATGACGTCTATGGAAAGGGTGAAAAATATGGTGTTTTCAGTTTTGTTTGACTTCTGGATCCAGCAGTATGACTATAAATTTTGGGATCAGTTTTATAGTGAAGCATTAGGTAAGAGACTGAATTTTATGTTAAGCTACTTTTCAATGTCATTTAGGAAACTGAAAAGCCTGGAGAAATGAAAGAAAAATGTTTTCAAAACTTTTGCTTTCTCGTAAAACTATAAGGAAAAATAATGACTGTTCCTTAACATAATTAGAAAGAGAATTCAAGAATTCTTTTACCATGCGTATGCTTTTATTTAATTGTCGAGTGCTTTTGCACTTTGATACTTCACAGATAAATTTTATTTATTTATTTATTCATTTATTTATTTTTGGTATCGGGTATCGAACTTACAACCTCACGCTTCCAGGTAAACACTTGTGCTCCTGAGCTAAACACCTGGCCCTCACAGATAGATTTTAAAAACAAACAAAACTCATGCAGAAATACAGGTTAATCCAATAAACAATATCATTTTTGTCACATAAAAGACAGAAGATTCTTGTAGTACATGTATTTCCTAGGACATTAAGTTTATTATTAGACAAGAAATTTTAATGTTAGGTACAAGAATAAGAAAATCTGACTGAATTCCAGTAATCAACTGATATGAACTATATTGAACATGGTATTATGTATGTGATATATTACGTGATCTGAACATTGTTCTATAAATTTCAATGAATCACTGATTATTAGGATCCATTTAATACCACTTTCCTCTCAGTTAAAGACTTTATCTGTGCTTTATGTGGATTGGCTGCATATCAAAGCATCATTAGATGAATAGAAAGATAGGTGGTTATATTGATAACCTAGCTGTCCTACCTCTTCTTTGTTCAGAAAATTTTTTTCCATATTTAACTGCAGTAGTTTAAAATACATTTCAACTAGGATATCTTTAATTCATGCCTTTGACTTTTTTCATACTGATGAGATTTTCACAGTATTGAAAGATGAATGATTTGACTTTAAATTTTTTGTATTTCATTGCCTCATTGTTAGTGTTAGAGAGCTGTCTCTTATTTGAGATTTACTATTAGCAGTAAACGTTATGCACAAATATTGAATATTATTGTCGCCTAAAATGACCATTGTATTTTTCTCTTTTTCCTATTAATAAGGTAAATACCATAAATTATTTAAAATATTAATAATTTTTTCATATCTTATAACATCCACCTTGATTTTATCTTTTATACAATGTTACTGTATCCAGAGTATCACTTTTTGAGTTGCAACATCATTTTGAATTAAAATTGATTTTTAATTTTTATTTCTATTTTAATAATAGTCTTTTCACAGCTACATCACCTACTTTATTTTTCTTAGTTTTTTCCCTCTTTTTTTTCTGCAAAGTTTATTAAACATTTAAATATTTCACTTCGAAATTTATTGAGTCCTAACCACAATTCAATCATAGTTACTTATTAAGTTATAAATGAACCACTTTTTTTTTGCATTTTTATGTTCTTAATGTTTATCTAATCTTTGACAATCTCAAAAACTGAAATGGTTTTAATTAGCATTTGCATCCTGATGATCTCAAATGTTGTACTTCTGTGCAATCTGTCTCCCTTATTCAACTGATTCATAAATTCATGTGTGCTTCATATTACTTTTTGGCTATTCAAAATTTAGTTGCATTCAAAATTTTCTTACTGATCCCAAACCTGTTCTGGAAGTATTTCCAATTTTAGTGACTGGAACTCAGTTTTTCCAATAACTAAGGGGAGAAATAAGTGGAGTCATTGTTTATCCAAATATTTTCTCATGGTATATAAACAATCTGACAGGAAATTTAGTTTTACTCTGAAATATTCATAGAATTTGCCCAATTCATGAATTTGATGTTGTTATTCTGGTTTGAACTACTATGACTCCTTGAGTCACAGGAAATTGACACTACAACATAAGCTACAGTAAACAACAAGCAACACAACACTGTGCAATAAATACATGGATGTTATCTTTCTGAAGTAAAATGAAGTAAATTCTGCTGACTCATCCTTCAGGTATCAAGACACCTACTGTTGTCTGATCACTCTTGTGCTTCTTAGTAGTCATTTTTGCCCATATATTTGGACAAGGTTATTTGTCTTGGGTCCTCAGAGAAGGTGAAGTGAACTGGAGAATACACATCTTATTCTTAAATTTTATTTTTTTTTATTTATTGTCTTTTTGAGATAGGGTCTCTCTGCACAATTCAGTCTGGTTTTGAGCTCACTTTATAGCCCAGGCTGGTCTTGAATGTGCAAGGATCCTCCCTCCTCAGCCTCCTAAATGCTGGGATTATGAGTGTGTGCAACCACATCCAGCCCATTTTCCTTTTTAAAACTACAGATTTTACATATGAAGTTTCTCACATGACATTTGAAAGAACTTAATACTTAGGTTGGAATAGGTAGCTGTCTGTCTGTATCAACCTAGCTAACATGACTATGCTGCAGGATTAGTAACTGTAAACCATTAAATTTTATTCTTATCTAATTCATGACAGTAAGGTGTGTGTCTACATATACAATTTACCCTCATAAACTTTTAATTAAAAACTATCTCATTAGGTTAATCATGTAGCCTTAAAGTAATAGACTACAACAATATCTACTCATTAGCTCAAATTTAGTATTAAATGTAATTGTATGTTTTATATAAAAGTGCACTATACAAATAGGAATATAGTTATACATAATTATCCAATGTATTTATAAGTACTACATACAAATAATACAATTACAAGAAATTCAGTTAAGTATGTAATTGAAATAATCATTTTGTGAATTATACATAAATATAATAATGCATATATATTAAATAATGTAACTCTAGAAGATATAATTAAATAATTGTACACTATGTTTGCAACTGCATTATGTAAGTAATATAATTAAGAAAATTATTAATGCCAAATTTTTAGTATTTTTTATAATTCCAAATTAAAATCTTGAAAATATCTCATGAAATTATTTGTTAATGTTTATATCTTTGGTAAAATTTATTTTCTCTTCACTTTAATGACTACATACTTCCATCAGTCAGACCAGTGTTTTAAATATGAAGTTTTACTGCATATTAGGAAGGACTCTCTTAAATTTTCATCTAAATTTTATGTGCAGAAATGTAAATAGAGCATTCACAATCAAAGTGGGATGCAGCGCACTTGAAATAAGGCATCTAGGTGGCATAAATAAGTTGTGGAAATATAAAGTGAAATTCTCACCCAATCTTTGGTAATTCCAAGCTGAGTATTCTTGGGCTATTCTACTTCATTATCAAGCTAAAGCATTAGGCCATAAAATTATGCATATATTCAAGAATTATTAAATAATAACTGCAAAAGAAAGCCACCTGCTTTAGTTGTTTTTGATCATCACTATTGTCAACTAGACCATAAACAAGAAAGGATTCTCCTTTAAATTTATTTTTCAGTTGGAGAACGTGTATTTTATTTATAGAGATGGTTCCTTTTATTATTCACAAACACATTCTTCTTAACAAAACTATGACACTAATACCTGGGAATATCTCTTTTAAAAAACATCATTTAAAAGTAGCATTAAGGATGCAATATTGGTGATGTCTATGTATTTACCTCATATCTCCGAGTGGTTCATACTGAGTCTAAATTAATGACAGAATTCTTATTTTTATGAAACAAAAGAAAGATCAGTTTAGGAGATGTGATTTGATTCAAGAGGAAATGATGGACTGCTTTTGGCTGCGTCTTTCATGGTATGTGTGACCACCAACTACAAAAACCTGCATACTCCTGAATGGAAATTGAAAAGCAATTGAGGGTGACTTGAGGCCTATTTGATGGCAGAATTACTTTTTTGCCATTTAATTAGGAAGGAAAATTTAGTGCTAAACTTGTCAATAGTTGTAGGTGTATTTAAGTTTTATTCTTCTTAAATGATACCTATTTCTTTCTTTCACTACCCTTAATCCTCTCCTTATCCCTGTGGGTCACATCCTCTCCTTCCTCTCCACTCCTCCTTCTGCCTCCACCTTCTCCATTTTAACATACAATTATTCTAGAAGACCTAATTTTTCTCTGTAATGGCTTGTAAGGAAATTATTGGCAATTTTTTCATCAGTAACAAGACATACTAATTTCCTCCACCTGAATTTCATTTTCTTCAGGAAGACCCACTACACATTGTGAGATTATGGGTAAAGCTGAAATTTGACTAATTCGGACATATTGGGATTTTGAATTTCCTTGTCCATGTTTGCCTAATTTTGAATTTGTTGGAGGACTGCACTGCAAACCTGCCAAACCTTTACCTGTGGTAAGCCCATTGTCTTGGTTACTTTTTCCTCATTGCTGAGACAAAACACCTGACACCCAAAATTAGGGAAGGGAAGGTTTATTTAGCTTACAGTTTTTGGAGGTTTCAGTCCACAATCAGCTGGCTCCAAGGCAGGGTGGCCTGGCACAGGAACAACACTGCAAGGAACAGCCAAGCAAAAGCAGCCAGAGTAAAAGGGGAGAAGAGCAAGCCTCTTCTCCTCCTTTATATAGTGCACAGGACACCTCCCCCCACCAGGGTGGGTGCAGCATCCACAAATCTCCTTGTCTTCCTTTGCACAGGATGAGGATGTTTACAAAGTAAGACTCCTGGCTCCCTGCTGAGTCTCTCAGCTAAACTTCTGACCTTCTCAAATTGCTGCAATGAGGAGGTAACTGCTTGTGCTCTACACCCCAGGATGTAGACCTGCTGCCTTATTTAATTAAGCTTCTAGACTTCTCAAGTTGACACAATGTATAAACCGTAACACCCATGTTGGTGAATGTTCTATGCACATTAAAATACTTGATTTTTCTTCAAGGTTTGCAGCATCAATATCGAGAGGTTTTGCTGAAGATTTTAAACATGTCTCTGCAAATGTGTTCCCCTCAGCATGGTTGTCTAGTGATACTGAATCTTTCATCTACTTAGGGTGAAAGATGAAATGATTCTGGAGATGTGCCAAGACTATTTGTGTGTAGAATGTGAATATAGAAGTGAAGAGTTGGGAAGCCATTCATGGAGATCACTATGGAGACAGTACAGGGGTAATCACCAAAGAGTTTAATACAGAATGATGTTTTCATGAGAACTCTTGGTGAATTACATAGATTTTGAGATATAAGAGAAAAGAATTGCTCACAGAAAACACTAAATCTGTGCTCCAAGATTTCAATTTTAGGAAATTATTTGCATAGTGTTGACCTTTGTTATAAGAGGAAACAATTAGTGGAAAAAAATACTTGGAGTTGAGCATAATAAGTGTGGACTCTCATCTGTGTACTTTTAGGAGTCAAAGTCATTGTTATGTGATTTCTAGAAATAGTCTGGGTAGTAAATGACCTAGGTGTCCACAGACAGCATTAGAAATAACATAGAGTCACCACTCAATTGTTCTATGAATCATTCATGACTATGAAGTCACAATTTTTAGAGTGAAAAATGAAGGGTATATACAATATTTGAAAATATTCCATTAATAACAGGGTGAAATGTTGGCAGAGCAGTATTGAGAAGCAAAATAAAGCAATAGAGTCAAATAAGGTAAGAGCACTACACTAATTATTAAAAGGGATTGAGGAGACAAACACTCATTTATTTGGTTTTGAAGTCCATGAGTAAAATCTCTTTAGAAGGTTGAAGGTTAAAGTTTATTGCTAGGGGAATTTTTGATTTCTGTTTAGGATAGAGAAGTCATATATATGCATAAAGTTTAATTTCAGGGTGCTGGTTATATTTTACTTGCTAGCCAAGTTCTGGGCACAAATTTATTGAGTATGGTTGAATAGGATTTAATGAAGTAATAGTTAAAAATACATAGCAAGATGCATGACCCACGCACAGGTCACTGGATAATACTCCATGACACCATATGACATCCATCCTTCTAGCCTTGCTTCACACACACACACACACACACACACACACATACACTCACAACTTCAGAAAGCAACACACATACACTCACAACTTCAGGAAGCAACATGTTTTATAAGAGGAATAATTGCATTCCAAACTTGGCTTATTTGCTGGAATAGATTGAGCAATATCAATGAGAGCAATGGTTTAAAACTGGGATGAAAGCTTCAGTATACAGAATGGAAAAATAATAAAGAGGTCGAAGTGAGAGTAGAGGAATGGAAAAAAAAGAATCAAGTTATATATAGATACAAATTTTGTATAATGTATGTGATCATTATGTATACCTAAAAACAGTGTGGGGTGTATGCATCTTTCTGTGTGTGTTATTTTCATCAATATATCATCATTCGGATGTAAACAAGTTGGTGAAATACCAATTACAGGGGCTTGTTAATATTGTTCTGCCATTAAGTAGGCTAAAAATTGCTTTCTGCTTTCACTGAAGGTTGCATCCTCTCCTAGCAATTTTACTGACCATAAATTCAAAAGTACATTAATCCCAGGCCAACCGCAGTGGTTGCAGACAAAGGATAATCAGGGACACATCTCTGAATGGGGCATTTGCATACAGTCCTCTGAATTGTTCCAACCTCACACTTTGCAATGCTGTATTTGCAAAACTGAAAATGATGACTCAAGGAATTTATTTTTCATGATCCTATGTTTTATTTCATTTTTTTATTATAAAAAGGAGAAAACCAAGGAAAATAGAATAAAATCAATCAAAAATAAACCAATAAAAGTGATACAGGACTTCAAAACCTTATGAAACCAACAATAGTTATCATTATGCCTTTTGTTGTCTTCAAAATAGCTGCAATACTTTCGGACACAGTAAAAATGAAACAGAACAGAATAGAATAGAAACAATAAAACCAAAACAGTGAATGCAATAAAGGACTTCACAAGCCACTAGTAAATTCAAAATGGCTACCATAATATGTCTTGTTATCTTTGAAATAGCTGCTCATGTCATCAGATTTAACATAATCAAACAAAACAAAAGAGAATAAAACTTAAACCAAGAAAACAATGAAAATGATATGGTTTCTTGGCAGGGATTGCTACCTGGTGAGGCCTGGAGCTCCCCCACCCCACCCACAGTCCAGGAATGGTGCAGACTCCTGGGGAGAGGCTTGGGTGTGGTTGCCCCCACTTGGGCAGCAGCCAGAACATGGCGCTGGTTTCCAGGCGGGGATCACCTCCTGGTGAGGCCCCTGATTGTCTCCCCCTGCAGTCCATGAATCAATGTTGTATTTCAAATTAATATACTACAACTAGCATCATTCTAGGATTCTAGGTGGGTTTTTTTCAATCAACATGGAAAGAATTGCTGCCTTATAAATGTCATTATAATGGGAGCAGATTAACTGTATTGTCATAAATATTACCATATGAGCCGGGCGTGGTGGCGCACACCTTTAATCCTAGCACTTGGGAAGCTGTGGTAGGAGGAGCGTTGTGAGTTCGAGGCAGGCTTGGGCTACAACGCGAGTGCAAGGCGCAAGGTCGGCCTGAGCTACACAGTGCGACCCCGCCTCAAAAAACCAGGGCGGGGAGTTTGGCTCAGTGACTTAAGCGCCTGTCTTAAGGCACGAGGTTGTGAGTTCAAACCCTGGTGCAGCAAAAAAAAAAAATAATAATACCAATAATAATAATAATAATAATAAATATTACCATATGTAGCATTTCTAAGAAACTTCTTAGCCTTATTAATAATATAAAAGAAAACTGAGAAAATTAATTTGGTACAGTGTCCAAAAAGAAAAGAGATAAATCTATTAATCATCTTTTTTTAAAACTCACGTGCTTATAATTTTCATAGTCTCTTTATTATTAGAATATTTTACTAACACATAATGGAGAAGATAACTTTGAGAAATTAGAGCATGAATTTATCACATCTTGTTCATTTACTGTCCCAGGACTTTTACTCTTTCCTTCCCTTTCCAGCACATTCATTTCCTCCTCATCAAAGGTCTACTACTTTCCATCATCTGTTATCTATCTATCTATCTATCTATCTATCTATCTATCTATGATCTCATGAGAGAAAACATTCAATTTTTAACCTTCTGAGTCTCGCATACTTCATCTAACATGCCGTTCTCTAGTTCCATCCATTTTCATGTCGGTGGCACAATTTTGTTCTTCTCTATGGCTGACTATTCCCACTGTGTATATACAGCACATTTTGAACCATTCATCTATTCATGAGAATACTATTTCCACAGTTAAAATATTGTGACTTGCATTGGTGTAAACATGGATATTCATGTATCACTACAGTATTCTGATTTCATTTGTTTCTGTAATATACCAAGGAGAGGTTTAACTGAGTGAAATATTTTGGCTTGTTCAATTTCTTTCAAGACTCTCCATAGTGATTTTCATAGTGGTTGCACTAGTATGCATTGCCACCAACAATCTAGGAAGGAAGATTTCTTATTCCCCCATATTCAAGCCAGATTTCATGGTGGTTTATTTATTTATTTGTATATTTAGTGATAGTTATTTTGACTGGGTGATGTGAAAACTAAAAATCATTTGATTTGCATTTCTCTGTCAGATCAAGTTGTTGAATGTTTTTCCATTTGTACGTCTTCTTTTGAGAAGTGTCTCTTCAGTTCGTTTGACATTTTTGGGCGTGATTACTAGCATTAATTGCCTTGAAATATTCAGTCTATTGTAGAGAATGACACTCTTCATTAATTCCATCGACAATAGCTTTACAAAAATTGAATGTCTAACATCAATTTAAACAATAGGGTAAAATTCTCCAATAATTGTTTTATCTTCCAGCAATTTGAAAGTTTCTGGGTTTACATAGAAGTCTTTCACCTATTTTCATTTGATTTGAGTACGTTGTAAAGAATAGCAATGTTTCCCCAGTGGTGTCTGGCAGAATATCTGTCAGCTCTCCAGCATGTATTTTTTGTCCATTTGTCAAAAATCAGATATTTGTAGGTACATGTGTTTGGTTTTGTGCCTCCTTTTTCCCTTGCTCCACCGCACCTTTTTAATGGAGAGAATTGATGTTTGCAAGAAATGGAAGAATTTGTCCAGAGTTCAGGTGAAGATGGTGTTGTGGTGTTTTCTCTAGGGTCCCTAGTGAAAAACCTCACAGAAGAAAAAGCCAATCTTATTGCCTCAGCTCTCGCCCAGATTCCACAGAAGGTCAGTACACCCTCTGGTCTTGCTGAGCAGTTTTGTACTAAATGTAGAGAAATGGGAATGAATCATACTCTGTCCTGTGAGAAGTTAAAGTCATCGTGCAATGAGCATAACTGATAAAAGCTTTAGATAGGAACATGAATGACATTAAAATAGTTTAGTCACATGTCATCATTTGCCACATTAATTATTGTCTCATTGGTATTACCGTGGAAACACTTCAGTGATCACTTATGTTTCATGGAATAGAGATGAAAATATTAGGCTATTCTATCTATGAAATATTATTGTTGTGCTCCAGAAAAACAGAAATTATACATTGAATAGAGGAGAAATGCTCAATAAGTTACTCCAAATTTATGCATTTTATATTCTATCAAAGTTACAATTGAATTTAAAGTAGAAATCTACATTTCTTTATTCTTTCTAACTGAATATTCTAAGGTTAATAAGAGTTGAAATTCTAAAATAATTGTCAAATAGTGTGATTTTTCTAATTTATGCTATTTAAGTAACCTGAAATTCTATTCTTCAACTCTTTCAATTCATATGTTTGTTAACTTCCATAGATTGTATACATGTCAATGTTCTAAATATATTTTAAGATTTGTGAGATTTATATATCTGATTTTTTTAAAACTTTCCACCTTTTAGTTCTTAATCTAAAGGTTATCTTTTCCAAGAAAAGATACTATAGAAAAATTCATTAGACTTCGAGCAAAATAGCTTTTTAAAATGCAATATAAAATAAATAACTAATTATGACCAATTAAGAAAAAGGAAAAAGAGATGCAGAAAAACAAAAGAAAGTGAGAAAGAAAGAAAGAATGAAAGGAAGGATGTAAGCCAGAAAGAAAAGGAGTAAAAGAGAGAAAGGACACAAAAAAGTAAAGATAGAGGGAGGCAAGAAGACAGAAAGAAATGGAAGAAGGAGGAAGGAAAGAGGAAGGGAAACATAGAGTGGAGGAAGAAAAGACAACTATAAAAAATCACAGAACCTAGTGATAAAAATTTTTAGACAAGTATTACTTTTGAGAGCAAATATGACTAAATTATATCTAATTGATAAATCATATAGCATACATATTGGTCTTTATGTCTTGAATCCCCACATGCTATTTCACTGTTCTTTTTTATTTTCTATTTTTCACATATGATCTCACCTCTAACAGCTTTTAAATGATTAATATCAAAATAATGGCTGTATACTTACTCAGTGATAAATACCAAAATAATAGTATTGCCCATAGTAGAATATTAATACAACTTTTTCTAACAAGTAGATGTGAACAGTCCAACTATGTATCTTAATGTTTGGAAATTACTACTAAAATATTCTTCCCTCAATTATCACCTGAAACGTTATGGCCATGTGATTTCTAAATAATTCTACACTATTAAAAAACAGATTTTCTATTTTTACTTCCAAAGTTACATTATTTTCTTCCCCAGGTTTTATGGCGATACCAGGGAAAAGAGCCAGCCACATTAGGATCCAATACTCGGCTATTTGATTGGATACCCCAGAACGACCTTCTTGGTAAGACCTTGAGAGGAGAAGAGCTGTGCAGTTGGACAACAGATGAGTTCAGCAACTGTTTAAGAGCAAATGCCTTAAAATCATTCAACTAGCTGAACATTTTACCTTTGAAATCCAGTTTGAAAACAGACATGATTTGCAAACTGGCCATTAATTTTATTGAGACATGCTTTCTTTGGTTCGCATGAGAACATCTTCATTTAATAAGCTCATCAGCCTGAGAGTTTCTATTGCATGTAATCTCAATTAGTAAGGCCTCCCTTACAGAGAGGAAGGAGTTAAATTTGGCTCTGGTTGGAATTACACTTTTCCAAGGTAACAATGTGTTCAATAGAAAATACTGCCTTCTTCATTGATTAATGAAATTCTTTTTGCCTTTTCTGTCCCTGAATTTCTTCTAATATGTTATGTGTGAATTCACACCTATTTCTAAGCCTAAATCTATTCCTAAACCAGGCCACCCCAAAACCAAAGCTTTCATCACTCATGGTGGAGCTAATGGGATCTGTAAAGCTATTTACCATGGGGTGCCCATGGTGGGAATGCCCTTGTTCTCTGACCAGCCTGACAACATTGCTCACATGAAGGCCAAAGGAGCAGCTGTGGCAGTCAACCTGAACACAATGACAAGTGCAGACCTGCTGGGTGCCTTGAGGGCAGTCATCAATGACCCTTCGTAAGTACTGCTGCTTGTGAAGGCTGACCTTCTATCCAACACACTTTCCATCCTGCTAGTAAATTTCGATTGTTTCATACCTTTGTAATTAGTTTACTTGCCAATAATGCAATAAGGTAACTCTAGTATAATATATATACTATTGAATCACTTATTTAACCTCAACTGGTTATGTTGTTTTTCTAAGATTGGGAGACTCAGAAAAGGGAGATTGAAGAGGATATCACAAAATAGAAAGATATACCTTGCTCTTGGGTAGGAAGAATCAGCATAGTAAAAATGACTGTGCTCCCCAAATTGCTACACAGATTTAAGGAATTTCCAATGGAGAGAACATTAGCATACCTCACAACACTAGAGAAAACATTCCTAAAATTCACTTGGAACCTAAAATTGTAAAAACAGTTCTTAGGAATAAATATAAGGCAGGGACCATTATAACCCCTGACTCAAAATTCAACTGCAAATCTACAATGATAAATTCCACATGGTACAGGCAAAAAAAGACCTGAAGATGTATAAGATGCAGTAGTAACTCTGAACACACTGAACCACTTTATCTTTGACGAGGTGACTGAACTTGTTCATTGCTACTGTGATTCTGTTAGGGAATATAATGATGGAAAGATATTTTTATTTACTTTTCCAACTCAAAGTACATGCACTTGGATATTCCATATTGTAAATTACCCTTGTATTTTCATTCAGTGATGATCTGGATGACAGAGATATGTTTTTTTTATTGTAAATATAAAAATGTATGAAAAGGAACAATTATCACTGTCAATAGATCTCAGAACTATAAAATGACTCCTAAATATTTATATAAACCCCCTGTTTCTATAAAACAAACTATTCAGTGGTTAGTAGCTATGATATGAATGTTTTAAATGACATTATTGCATAATTCTAAATCATTCACCATTGTGGTTTTAGAACTTTTCTGGATACTATAGTTCACAAGATATCAATCGAACTCACAACCTTGTGATTGGCAGGCAGGCGCTTACGCTGCTGAGCTAAATTCTAGGCCCCACAATATCAAACTTTTGACAGGAAAATTAAGCCATTCATATACAACTGAACATTCTTTATTTTCCTTTGTGTGCATTTGGCCTCATTGTGTTAAGAACTTATTTCTTTCACACATTCCTGTCTTTTTTGACCCTTAAACCTCTAAGAAGTTAACAAAACTACTGAAATAAACTTTTCAGAATCTATGTTTGACCTTTGACTCTGATAATAACGTATGTCACATACTTACATGCAATGAAAACAATCCATTTTTTCTGATTTCCCTCTAGCTATAAAGAGAATGCCATGAGGTTATCAAAAATTCACCATGACCAGCCAGTGAAGCCCCTGGACAGAGCAGTCTTCTGGATTGAGTTTGTCATGCGCCACAAAGGAGCCAAGCACCTGCGGGTTGCAGCCCACGACCTCTCCTGGTTCCAGTACCACTCTTTGGATGTGATTGGGTTCCTGCTGGCCTGTGCAGCAAGTGCTTTATTGCTAGTCACAAAATGTTGTTTATTTTCCTTTCAAAAATTCATTAAGACAGAAAAGAGGATAAAGAAGGAATAGATCACTCTAAGTTTGTTAAAGTGCTGAATTGGTCAGTCCAATTAATTTCAGCCCAAAGGAGTCCACTGAGAACCCATCTTCATCTTATTTTCACTATCCTCTTTGGTTTCTGTGAACAGTGAATATGTGTTTGACAAATGTTAACAACTTTTTGAAAAATTACTCATATTTATTCACGTGGTATGTTAGTTACTTTCCTAGAGAGAAAGTCTAGGTTTCAACATGCTTATTCTTCCTTTGTCTTTTCCCCTAGTGCTTTACCAAGGAGTTATCAATTCTAAATACATTCTATTCATGGTATTATTAAAAATTTAGCTTGAAATTATACACTAAGAATATTTGGAATCCTTGGGAACCACACAGTGTACATGGAATTTGTTGAATGGAGGGAACACACAAGAGTCAAATTCTCACTTCTCCATAGAACATACAAGCAAGGAACCATCATCACAGGAGATCAGTGTACTAAGGAAGGTTAACAACTTTCTTTTATAATAACACAATATATTTAGTGTACCAGGTGTTATAGGAATTTGAGTATAAGTTTCCACTGTAATAGTGCATTACATTATAACAGATCTATCTCCATCATATTTATCGAGCACATTTAGATAACCACAATCTACTTTCTTGCTAAATTTTCAACAAATTTTCTTGAAAGCCCCTTGTGAATCACAGATTTTGACTCATAGATTTCTAAAAATGGATGAATTGAGTGACTTTTTCCCAATATGAAATGCTAAATTTCAACAAAATATTTGTTAACAGAAATATCAAATTATATATGTTTGTGAAATTTTTAACTTATAAAAATATTGATCACCTAGTGTTAATATGATTTATTAAAAATTTAGTAGCATATAATGTAGAATCAATATTTATAATAAATTTTAGCTTTCTGCACAGAATAAAAATTTAGAATTTGAGATTATGGTATATTTCCAAACTTCTTGGCATGAATTCAATCTGTTAATCTGTGTGTTCAACAAATTAGCCTAATATTTTGACCAGGAATATCATAAGACATAATGTATTGGGTCCTAGGCTTAGGATTGCTGATCTTCTCAGAGGTACACCAATAGAATAAAACACAGACAAAACATATTTCAGTTACCAGGGACCCCAGAATCCTTAAAGCCCAATGATAGGTTAGGACCATGTGGCATGGAGTCTTTGACTTTTATTAGGTGTACATATTGATTGGGGATGTGTTGTTGGGCCACAGAAAGCAGTGAGGGTGAACTCCTGATGCAGTCAATGGAGGAACAATGTATTTTGGAAAATCACACAGAAGCAGATCAGGGTTAACTAGTAACCAGATTTTCTGATTACCACAATTATTGAGTGTCTTGGTTACTTTTCTCTCATTTCTGAGACAAAATACCTGACACTCAAAATTAAGGAAGAATAAGTTTGTTTAGCTCACCATTTGAAGCATTTTCAGTTCCAAGGCAGAACACCATGAGAGAGGGGCAGCATTTCCTGGTGGCAAAACACAGCAATAGTAGCAAGAGTAAAGGGAACAAAAAGGGAGGAACCAGTCTCTTTTCCTTCCTAATATTGTGTGTAGGCTACCTACCTCAGGGAGGGTGCAGCTCCCACACTGTCAATCCCAGATACTGAAAGTGAACCAAACACAAACTCTAGATACAGCCACCTCTAAAATGTCCACTCATCATGACTGCATGAGGCTTTGGGCGAGCACCCAGATGCAAACCATAACATTCCATCCCTGACTTCCTAAGGACTCACATGCCTTCCTTTATGCAAAACATGCTTAGTTCATCTCCAAGAATGCCAAATTCCTAATAGTTCAACATTGCTAAAAAATTCAAGTCCCAAGTCTCCTCTGAGATATAATACAGTCTTAGCTGTGAGTCCCTGTACAAATGAAAAGTTAAACAGTTCTAACTCTCAATGGCATAAGACAAACATTAGCATTCCAAAAGGTACAAACAGGAGAATACAAAGGAATGGGACCAAAGCAAGTCCAACATCTAGCAGGGCAAACATTATGCTCTGTAGTTCCATGGAGAACACCCAAAGCATTCTGTGGCAAATTGTGAGCTCCAAAGGATTTGCATGATTCTTCCACTACTGTACTTCAGGTGATCATAGCTCCCACAGCTTCTCTTTAGGACAGTTCTGTTCTCTCATTGTAGGTTTCCTCAGACAATCCACAATCCTGGCTTCTCCAAAGTGCACCTTTGGTTTTACACTCACTGCTTCACACATTGCTCTTTAAGGGAAACACTTCCTGGCCTCCCAAGCCTTCTGAAACCTAGGTGGAAGCATTTTTAACCTCATAACTCTTGCATTCTGCATGCACTTAAAAGCAGCAACACATGGGTGGTGCCAAGGTCTGCTGCCAGATGCAGCACTAACCAGACTTTCCTATTTCTTGGCTGTAGGACTCAAGTGCCTGGTTTGCTGAGCACTCTGAATATGAATCCAGGTCTGAGAAAACTAGTCCACCACCATTTTGGAACATGGTGATCAGCAAAGTCTTTTGCTTTCATTGTTTTGAGGTTGCAAAGGGTGGAGACTTATAGCTTCTTCAATGCCCTCAGGCCATCTTTTGTATTCTCCTATTACTTCTCAGCAATTAGGATCTCCTCTGCTCTATCTTTGTAGTACAAAATTTTACTGAACTTCCTTTCTGGAAAACACAGCATTTGAAATCATCTTGCTGGGCTTTCTTCTCATGATTTTCCACATAAATCTGGCTAAACAGTAGCAGAAAACCATAATGATTCTACTACAAAAAGTTAATAACTAATACAAATTTTTAGTTCAGTAGATAAAATTGACATTCAATATCATTTATTATATTTTATATGAACATTTAAAAATGAAATTAAAAAACAATTCCTATGAAAATATTAGAATAAATACAATATTTAGGAAGATGTTTAATTTAGAAGACAAAAGACCCACAGCCAGAAAAGTCTAAAATATTGAGAAAAGAAATTGGAGAAGATCAACTAGGGAGCATGTACCCCATGTCTATAGATCAGAAATTAAATGCTATTAAAATGCCCAAATACATACAGAATTACATAGATTTAAAAAAATTCAGTGAAATGTATTTCAATATTCAAAAATCATTTTCATAATTATAGAAGAAAGATTTCTAAGATAACATACCATAAGTAAGCCCCAAAGTAGTCAGGAAAACATGTGCAAGGCAAAACTGAAGTCACCAAAATGCCTGACAAACAAATCATATTATAAAACATACTGCAGTAAGTCAAACAGCATGTTATTGACAAAAAAAAACACAAGTTAAAAGCACAAATAAAAAATGATATCTTTATGCTCAGTTGGTCCTAAACAGATTTTTCAAGTGTACACCATGGGGTAAGAAGAGTCTCTTCAGCAAAATACTGCTGGAAAAAATATATGTCCTCTTGTGAGTAAGGAAAATTGTACTTGAATTCACAAAAATACACAAAAATAAGCTTTAAAAAAGTGAAGATTCAATATAAATGTAACATGAGACGTAAAATTGCTAGATTAAAGGATAGCTAAAAATGGTCCCTGACAATGGTCTGAGCAATGACCCTTTCTTGAATATGACCTCAGAAGCACAGACAACAGAATGAAAATTAAAATGTTTTAAGTCAAACTAAAAAGTTTCTACATGGAAAGGGAACTAATAATCAAAGGAAAAACAATCTAAGGAATTGGATAAAGCATTTAAAAGTCATATATATGATAAAAAGTTACTATCTAAAATATATAAGCAATTTAAATGATTTAATAATAGCTAAACAAATAATTAGATGAAAAACACTAGAGAAGAATTTAAAATCCATATCTCGAAAGCAGGGATATGAGTAACCAATAGACACCACCTAACTGAATGCTCAGCATTAGTAAAATCAGGTGCTATGGTTTGTGTCTGGATGTCTTCTCAAAGCCTCCTGAGGCTATGGGAGCAAGCTTTTCAGAAATGGTTGAATCTAGAGTTTGTGATCCGTTTATTCTCTAGTGCTGAAAATGGGGATGTGAGTGCTACACCTGCCCAGACTGCATAGAATATAAGGGAGGGAGAGAGGCTGCTTCCCCACTTTTTGTTTTTGTTGCATTTGGTATCTTTTACCACTGTTGAAATTTGCCTCTCAGTCATGCCACTCTGCCTTGGAGTCAGCAGATTATGAGCTGAAACCTCCAGAAAATGTGAGCTAAATACACTATTCCTCTTTAACTTTGGATGTCGGGAATTTTGTCTCTGCAACAAGAGAAAATTAAGCAAGATACCAGGTAATTGAAAATTAAACTCAGAATACAGTATCACTTCCACGTGATGGGATGGCAATGACAAAAAAGCAAAGTGTTGGTTTGAGTGTAGAGAATAGAAAAAATCTATATTCCCTATTGATGGCAATTCAAATTAATGCAGATGGAAATATAAATTAGAATAACCACTATGGGAAATAGTTGGAAGTCTCAAAAAAATTAAAATAGAGTTATTATATAATTTACCAGTTTTAATTCTGGGTACATATCCAAAGGTATCAAAATTAGTATGTCAAAAAATATCTTTTTTTTCAAGTGCATGGCAGTGCTATTCAAATTCCCCACATGCAGAATCAAATCAACCAACTGTCTATAACTGTTGAATGGATAAAGAAAAGAAAATGTTTCTGTGCATACGTGCATGCATGTGTTGTGTGTGTGTGTGTGTGTGTGTGTGTGTGTGTAGCAGGATATATTTCAACTTTTAACAGAACACAGGAAATCTGTCATAGCAGAAAAGAATTAATGTGTAAAATATTATTTTTTTATTTTTTATTTTTTTGGTACTGGGGATCGAACTCACAATCTCGCACCTGCCAGGAAGGTGCTTAGGCCAGTGAGCTAAATCCCCGGCCCTATTTTTTGAGACAGGGTCTCACTATGTAGTTTAGGCTGACCTTGAACTCACTTTGTAGCCCAGGCTGGTCTCGAATTCACAACAATCCTTCTGCCTCAGCCTCCCAAGTGCTGGGATTAAAGGCATGTGCCACCACGCCCAGCTTAAAATAGTATTTTAAGTGAAATAAATTAGGTACAGAAAAAACAAAGAGTACATCACTGAATTAATATATGGAAACTGAAATAGTCACTCATCAGTGAACAAAATAGTGTTTACAGCAACTGGCAGAGTAGAAAATGAAGAAAATTTTATTCAAATGTTATAATTTTAGTTGTTTAAGAAGGACAAGTTATAGAAATTTACTGTATAATATATGGCTATTCTTCAAAATTGTAGAGCTTAACTGTTTTCATCACAAGAAAGTTATATGTATGTCAAGTGATGAGAGTGTTGATTAGTGATTTAATCATAATATATAGATGCATCATAACATAATCTTGTCCACCATCAATATATATAATCTTTATTTTCAAGTGTTATGTTCATAAATCATGTGCAGAAAAACACTTAAGGCATCGTTAATCAAGGCAAAATGTAGAGTACATGTATCAAAGAACATAAGCAATTGGGTTAAAACTTTGGATTTTTTAATGGAAGAAAGGCAGAACAAAATTTCGTAACAGGATGATAGGAGAATAACAATTAACATATTGCATATTATTATCTTTAAATAGTTACTCAGAGTAAAAGATAAAGGCATAAAAATTATCTAATTGAATTAGTACAAAACTGTCTTTTCTATGAACTAAAAGACACTTACAGTATAACTAACTTAGAGGAAAAGACTTTTTTCCTCTTTTCCCTCTTCCCCTTCCCCCCATCCTAGTTCCTTTTCCCTTTGAAAAATTTCTTCTAATTTCACAGTATCATACATTTTAGAACTTATTCACTCTTTCAGTTTCTCATACCAGGGAGACAACAAAACATTAATATATGTGAGTCTGATTTGTTTTGCTAAAGATTATTGTCTTAAATTGCATTCATTTACCTGTAAATGTCTCAAGATTATGTTTCTTTATGACTGAGGAGTACTCCCTTGCATAAAAATACCACTTTTTTTTTTATCCATTTCTCAGTTGATGGGCATTTCTGTTGTTTCCAGGATTTAGCTATTACAAATTATGCTGCTATAGACACTGATGCACAGATATCCCGAAGAGAAATAGTGTAGTCAAGTGAGATATCTAATCCTACTTTTTTGAGGACTCTCCATATGATTTTCACAGTAGTTGCACAAGTTTGAATTCCCTAAAAGAGTGGGAAAGAGTTCCTTATGATAGGCATTTTTTCTGGAGTAAGATGGAATCTCAGAGTTGTTTTAATTTGCATGTTTGAGATGACCAATGATATTGAACATTTTTTCATGTATGTATTTGCCGTTTGTATTTCTTCATTTGAGAAGTATATTTTTATCTCAAATACCCATTTTTGATTGGATCTTTGAATTTCGGGAGTCTGATTTTTTCAGTTCTTTATGTTCTAGATGGAAGTCCTTTGAAGGACAATTCTTTATATTTTTTCAATATGTGCTCTGTCTTTTCAATCTGTTAGTGATTTATTTTGATGTTCAAAGCTTTTCAATAAGATGAGGTCCAAGCTATTGACTCTGAAATATTTCGCATACAGTTTGGTTCTGTACATGAAATCTCTGCCTACACCTATGTATTCAAAATTTTTACCTAATTTTTCTTCCAGTAGATGTATTGCTTCTGCTTTAATACTTAGATCCTTGGTCAATTTTGACTTTAGTTTAGTGCATGGTGATTGATACAGGTCTAGTTACACTCTTCAGCATGTAGAGAATCAGATTTTTCAGCAACATTAATTAAAGATGCTTTCTTTTTCTAATTTTTAAGATAATAAAACCAAGCAAAATAAGACAGAATAAAGCCATTAAAAACAAACCAGTGCAAGTGACACAGAACTTCAAAACAATACAAAATCAACAACGGTTACCATAATGCCTCTTGCTATCTTCAAAATAGCTGCAGATATCTTCAGACATGGTGAAAATCAAGCAAAACAGAACAGAATAGAACCAATAAAAATGAAACGATGAATGCAATAAAGGACTTCAAAACAAGACAACAGTAAATCCAAAATGACTACCATAATATATTTTGCTATCTTTGAAACAGCTGCCTATGCCACCAGATATAACAAAATCAAATAAAACAAAACAATAAAACCAAACCCAACAAACCAATGAAAATAATATGGGATTTCAAAACAAGATAACAGGAAATTAACAATGGCTACCACCTTTAGAAGGAGATCCCCCATAGATGCCACACTGTGTACCACCATTCTCTAAATTGATGATCAGGCCACTGGCCCTGGACCTGCAAGGTCGGTAAAACACCAAAACACTACAAGCATCAAATTGCATTTCACCTCAATAGCTATAATTGCAGCCTGTGTTTCTCTGAATCAGCTGGTCATTTATGGGGAGGGTATGTTTGACTCTTGTTTCCCAACCCACATGCTGGATGGGGCTGAGGTCTGACTGTCTCCCCCAGTGGCCCACTCATGGCACTGATCCACAGGGAGGGTTTGTTTCTTGGTGAATTCGTATTCTCTTCCCCTGCAGTCTGTGAATGGTGCTGACTCACTGGAAAAGACTGGGGTCTGGTTGTCCCCCCAGTGGCCCAGTCGTGGTGCTGATTCACAGTGAGGGCTTACTTCTTGGTGACTTCTTGTTCTCTTCACCCACAATCCACAAATGGTGCTGGCTCACAGGTAAAGGCTGGGGTCTGACTGTTCCCCCAGAGGCCTGCACATGGCATTGATTCACAAGGAGATGTTGCTTCTTGGTGATTTCTTGTTTTCTTACCTCGCAGTCCATGAACGGGTAAAGGCAGGGGTCTGGTTCTCACTTCAGCAGCCTGTGCATGATGCAGATTCACAGGGAAGGCTTGCTTTTGGTGACTTCTTGTTCTCTTCCTCCACAGTCCATGAATGGTGCTGACTCGTGAGAAAAGACTGAGGTCTTGATGCTCTCTTTCTTCCAATAATCATTTTTGGCTACTTAGTAGAAGATAAGGTGGCTGGGTGTGTTAGTAGTGGTCTCTACATTTTCTAATGTGTTCCACTGATCCTCAGGTCTGATTTTTTTGCCAATATTATGCTGATTTTATTACTGTACCTTTGTAATATAATTCAAGTCAGGGAATGCAATACCTCCTGCCTTGCCTTTGTTGCCCAAAACTGCTTTTGCTACTCTAGGCCTTTTCTGGTTCCAAATGAATTTTAGAAATGTTTTCTTTAGTTTTGTGAGGTATGTTAATGGTACTTTCATCAGGATTGCATTAAATCTGTAAAGAGTTTTGGAAGTATGGCCATTTTCACTATGTTGGGTTCTTTCTACTCACGAGTAAGGGATATCTTTCCATTTTCTGATATCCTCTTTGATCTCCTATTTCAGAGTGCTGTAATTTATAATACATAGCTCTCTTACTTTCCTTGTTAGACTGATTCCAATGTATCTTCTTTTTCAGATGCTATTGTGAAGGGTGTGGTTTCCCTAGATTCTTTCTCAATGAGTTTTGTTTGTGTACAGGAATGCTATTGATTCTTGAGTGTTTCATTTTATCCAGCAACGCTACTGATTTTGGTGATTAAATCTAGAAATCTTTCAGTGGAATTTTAGTGGCATTCTATGTAGCATATTATTTCTTCTGTGAATAATGATAATTTAACTTCTTCCCTTCCTATCCTTATTCATTTTATTTTTCTCTCTTTTCTAATTGCTCTGGCTACTGTTCCCAAAATGATATTGAATAAAGTTGGTATTAGTGGATATCCTTGACTAATACCAGATTTTAGAGTGAAGGCTTTCAGATTTGGTCCATTTATTGTGATGTTGGCTGCTGATTTGTTATTGATGGCTTTTATTAGATTGTGATAAAGACCATCTATTCTGATTTCTTGTAAAGTTTTAAATCTTAAATGAGTTTCGGACTTTGTTAAAAGTTTTCCTGCATCTGTTGAGATGTTCGTGTGATTTTTGTTTTTGACTCTGTTGATATGGTATATTTCATTTATTGATTTGTGTGTGTTGAACCATTCCTGCATTCATGGGTGTCTATTTTGATTTCTTTATATATTCTAGATATTATTGCTTTCTATGAAGAGCAGTTGACAAATTTTTTTCTTAATCTGTAGATTGTCTTTTCACTTTGTTTTTCTTTTGCTGTACAAAACGTCTTTATTTTAATGAGATCAGATTGTTGATTCTCAGATATTTCTTGTACAAATGGGTTGTTATTCAGAATGTTTTTACCTATGCCTAAGTATGCAAGAGTTTTCTTTGTTTTGTCTTGAAGTGGATTAAATGTTTCTGTGCTATTATTGAGATGTTTGATTTATTTTTATTTTATGGTGAGGGATTTGGGTTGAAGTTCAATCTTTTGCATGTGGATAGCGATTTTTAATAGCACCATTTTCAAAAGACTGTCTTTCCTCTAGCGAAGAGATTTGGCCCCTTTATCAAAGATAGCATTACTGACTGTGCATAGAGTCACACAGAAATATTCTGTATCTTTTCTGTTCCATTTGTCCACAAGTCTTTTTTTTCTTTTCAGAACCCTGTTTTGTTTTTGTGTGTGTTATTTTTAATCACTGTAGCTTTGTAGTTTCATTTGAGCTCCAGGATTGTGATGTCTCCTTCCTTATTCTTGTTTCCCAGAAGTGCTTTTGCTGATCTATGTCTCTTTTTGCTCCATATGAACTTTAGAAATGCTCTCCACAATTGTGTAAAAATGTCACTGTTATTTTGATTAAAACTGCTTTAAACCTGTGTAACAGTTTGGTAGCATGACAAATTTAACTATGTTGCTTTTGTTTATCCATGAATAGCAGATATCTATTAATTTTCTGATATCCTCTCTAATCTTCTTTTTAAAGTACTATAGTTTTCATTGTACACAACTTTCAACTTCTTGGTTTGATTTATTCCAAGTATTTCATTTCTCTTGATACTATTATGAAGGACATTGTTTTTCTATTTCCTCTTCCAGTGATTTTGTTATTGGTGCACAGGAACACTAGATTTTTGAGTGTTGATGTTTTATCCTTTTACACTACTGAATTTTGTAATTAGTTCTAGGAACCTTTTGGGGGAGTTTTTCAGGTCTGACTTGTAGAACATTGTGCAATCTGCAAATGATAATGGAACTACTTTTCTTATCCATATCACTTTTTTCTATGTTTTTTCTAATTGCTCTAAGAAGCATTTAGAGAACTATATTGAACAAAAATATTGATAGTGACTTCTTTAAATTGTTGATTTTATTTATTTATTTTATTTTAAAGTGAATAAAACCAAACAAAATGAAGCAGAATAAATCCAATCAAAACAAAATGATTAGAGTGATATAGGACTTCAAAGCAAGATAATACAAAATCAACAATGGCTACCATAATGTCTCATGTTATCTTCAAAACGACTGCCCATAACAAAGGACATAATAAAAACAAACAAAACAGAATAGAATTAAACCATGTTCTTGATTTTTAAAGTGAAATCTTTCAGTGTCTCTCCATTAAGTGTAATGTTGGCCATTGGTTTGTTACAGATAGCTTTCATCAGATTAAGATAAAGACTTTCTATTTCTATTTTATTGACAGCTATTATCATGAACAGATGCTAAATTTTGTTAAATGCTTTTTTCTGCACCTATTGAGGTGAACATATTTATTTTGAGAATAAAATCAAAGAAACCAGCAGATTGATTTAAAATATTATGAGAAAGGAAGCTCTGGTAAATGGATGAATGACAAAGGTAGAGAATAAAAGAACTTGATTTCTGAAAAGAAATAGGAGAACAGAAAAAATGGCCTGAGGGTATCACAGGAACCAACAGGACTTCAAGTTTGCAGCCTCAAAATTTCAGAAGTGGAAGATTTTGCTTTGATAAAAGAAATCCAGTGCACCATGTTCCAGAATGGCAGTGGCATGCAGAAGTTATTTCTGAGATTTAGATCACAGACACTGGACCCCTATAGCCATGAGAAAAGACAAATCTGGCTACTGCTTCAGCTGGCAGCAGACTTTGACTTCTTCCACACCATGCTGGTTTTAGGTGCATGCAAAATGCAACAGTCACAAGGTCAGAAAGGCTTCAACCCAGAATTCAGAAAGCCCTGGAGGCCAGGTAGTATTCCCCTGAAAGGGAACTCTGTAAATCTGTGAGTGTTAAATCAAAGGTGGAGTGGAGACCCCAATAGTTTAGAAAGCCAGGAAAGTGCATTGTCTGAGGAAAACTGCAAAAAGTGATCAGAACTGGCCAAAGAGAGAAGCCAGGGGAGTTACAATCACCAGAATTGCCTTAAGCTAAGATCTATCAGAGTTTTTTGGCATTCACAACTTGCCACAGATTTCTGGTGGTGTTGAACATGGAACTATGGGACTTAATGTATGCTCTGCTAGATTTTGGGCTTGCTTTGTTCCCATTCTTTTCTACTCTCATTTTACCCCTTTTGGAATGGGAATATCTTTCTTGTGCCATTGAATGTTGGAAGTGTTTAACTTTCATTTGTACATGGGTTTACAGCTAAGAATGTAGAGAGAGGTAAAGAGACTTTGACCCTTAGACTTCTCAGCAATGCTGAAATTATTAGGACTTTGGCAATGCTTAGAGATGGGCTAAATGTCTTTTGCATAAAGAGATGTGCATGAATATTTTGGGGGCTAGGGGAAGAATGCTTTGACTTGTGTTTAGATTTCCCCCAAAGTTTCATGCAGTCATAGGTGGGCTTTTTCAGAGATGGCTGGATTTACAATGTGTGAGGCTGGCATTAAAGATGTGTGATTACAGAATTGTTTGGCACCCATTGTAAACTGGGTAGCATAAGTAGAATGTAAAGAGACAGAAAGAAGTTGCTATTGTTTCTTCTAGCTTGGTGTCTTCTGCTTTCTGTCTTCTGCCCACCATGAACTGTTTTTCCTCTCTTCCCCTCTTTCATGTCACTCTGCCTTGGAGTAGGTGGACTATGGACTAAAACCTCAACAGACTATAAGCCAAAACAAATCTTTCCTTCTTGAGCTTTGGGTGTTTTTTTGTCACAACAATGAGAAAATTAACCATGATATTGCCTTTTTACCTCATAGATTACACCTTATCTCCTTTAGCTACCAGTAGATGGACTATTTTGTGCATAGAATATCTAGTAGTGTTACTGGTAAGAGACTAGTTGAACATTCTATTTATGTAATTCTTAATTTCAATTTGAGATGATACCAAAAATCCAGTCTTTGTTGAATCTCCATGTGATGAAGAATTTTTTTTACCATCTTCAATTGAGTTTTGTGTTTAAGATTAATCTCCTTTATTTTCATGTCAGCATTTTTTAAACTGTAAATACTCTTTTTAATTCAATCTATTTATTCCTTGACTCATTTTCTTCAAAATGGTTACATTTGATTTTACTCAATAATAATATTTATTTTCTTCAAAGTTCAGTTGGCCATTATAAATTGATTGGGAGGATCAAAGAAGAGGTTTTTAATTATGAGTTTCGTATACTTAATTTAAATACAAGTTTAGCTAGAGTTAGTCAAAAGCTTGTGAATGGCTTTTGTGTGTTTTTCAGGCCATTGTTCTTATTTATTGACTTTGAAAAGACTGGGTAAATAATTTTGTGATCCATAGATTTTACCACTGAATTGATTTAAATGCCATTCTAGAAAAACCCTCACTGTTTGTCTTAGTTACTTTTTACTTGTTGCCAAGATAAAATGCCTGACACCCAAAATTAGGGAAGGAAAGGTTTATACTTACAGTTTTTTGGGAGTTTCAGTCCATTAGTTGGCTCCAAGTCAGCATGGGGTGGCGGGGCTACCGTTCATGGTGGCTGCAAGCTGAAAGACACGCTGGCAAGACAGAGAGAGCAAGAAGTGGAAGTGGAAGACCTGCCTTCCCTTACACTGTATGTTGGCTCAACCCCTGGGTGGGCACAGCACTCACATTGCCAGACAACAAACCAATAACAAACCAATAACTGAGCCCCATCAAAAGTATGAGGACTTGGGGGTACATAGTATTACCCAATACACTGTATATTTTGGATTTCTTGTAACTTTAGGCTCTCCTAAAGTAATTTTTAAGTGCAAATCACTTTTCACAAAAATTTTGGTCCCATATATCACTACTGGAGTCTTAACAATAAATAAACAAACAAACAAAACTCTACCTTTCTTACGAGGTTCTTCTTGTATAATTCTGAATCTCTATAATGTTACTAGCATACATTTATTTTTTAATTTGGCCTGAGTGATTTACCAAGCATTCCCATTTATTTTATTTTTCTTGTGTGATGAGACATTTTCACATGATACTGCTCTAACACAAACAACTGGCCTTGTCATCTTCTATGTACTTGAGGTGATCAGTTTAGGGGTGGCTTTCACTGAGATTGCACTGTGTTATTTAGATATGAACATCTGAACCTAGGACATAATTTTTTCTCTATATAAGTAATTTATTTTAGATATTTCACTATTATAATGCAAATTTGAATACTAAAGAAATTCTATCAAATTCTAAGTTTATTTGTGTAAGCAGAAAATTTCAAGTTCAAATAAACTTGAACCATAAAACATAGTCAAGTGTCTTCATCACTTATTATCTTAAGTTAGTTTATACAGTCAGAATCCCATGAAATAATGGGAAGTCAGGTCAATTTGAACAAGACTCTGATAAGACATCATTTAAAAAAAAAGTTCCAGTGACAACATAGAGAAAAGATCATCTTTATACACTGTTACTTAGAAAGTTAATTGGTATAGCTATTATGGAAAATGGTACATATATGCCCCCAAACACTCACAAATAAACAGATTTACCAAATAAAAAATTGTAATAAGAGTAATATGATGCAAAGCCGGGCGTGGTGGCGCACGCCTTTAATCCCAGCACTCGGGAGGCTGAGGTAGGCGGAGCGTTGTGAGTTCGAGGCTGGCTTGGGTTACAACGCGAGCGCAAGGCCGGCCTGAGCTACACAGTGCGACCCTGCCTCAAAAAAAAAAAAAAAAAAAAAAAAAAAGAGTAATATGATGCAGTTTATTTTTTATAATTACTGGCAATTGAAATGCATGAAGAAAGACATCCAAGAAATTACTCAAAATATTTTTGTATTAGTTCCAGGATGAAATTGTAGCATGCCTTAGTTCATGAACACGGCTGTTCACGAATACTTCCATTCACATAGAAGCATTATGCAAAAATTTGCTTCCATTTTCAAATTCTGCTTCCATTTTCAACCACCACTATTTTCCCAGCAGAGACATGAACACAGAGCCATCTTTCCCAGAATCTTGAAACAGATCAATTGAGTGAACCGAGACACCACTAGATTCAAACTACTTTGGGATAGGTTTGCTCATTTAAAGTGCATGTTTTACAGAGCATTGATAAAGGTGATCAATATGATATTATATTTTTTCTAGAGATCAATCTTAAAAAACTTAAAGAATGACTGCTTGAAAGTTCTTTTCTTCATTGGTCTTTGTTTCTTTGCATGAGCAACTGAGTGGTGAACCTTAACATTTACTACAGGGAGGACCAAGAAAGGAGCTATCAGGTTCAATGATGTGCTGTACTTTGTAACAGTAATTTTAAAATGCCAAAACAATGTCTAAATGAATAGCCTTAATCTCAGAGACAGGTCTGATGAAGTGTTTGTTTTAAAAGTCTGTCTTTTGACAACCACTTCAATTCCTAACAAAATTAGTTGGAAAATACAGAAATCTTGGATCATTCTTTGCCCACTCATATACATATATACCTCACTACAGACATATAGTGTGGTAAGTTTGCTACAAGTAATGAAACAAAAAATGTATATCACTATAAATTAAAGGGGCAGAGCGACCAGGCCACTGAGACCACTGGGCAGGCAGCCGCAGGTGCACCGGCACACACATATCTTTGATGGATAAAGTAATCAGTGAGACCAGCAATGTGGAAATGCCTGAAGCAGCAGTGAAGAGCCAGCAGTTGGGCTCTGAAGGACTTCACAAACAGAAGATCAGTCCCAGTGTCCACATCCAGAGGTCAATATCCGCTCCTTATCTAGCACAACTCCCATGGCAAACTTGGCTGGTGTACACAGCACATTCTGGGATCTGACACGGACACAATCACATAACTGTGAACACCAGAGATATTTTACTATTTTTGTTAGCTCTTATTAGTCCGATTGATTGCTCCTTTTCTGTCTGGTTGTATTTCATCATTTTGTTTTGTATTTTGTGGTTTTTTTTTTTATTTCTTCTCTTTTTTCTCCTCTTTTACTGGTTGCCATTTTTTCTTTTTCTTTTCCATTTCTTTCTTCCCTTTCTTCCTTGTTTTTTCCCTGTTTTGATTTCTTACCTTTCTTCTTATTTTCTTCCACTGATCTTCTTTCTCTCTTTCAACTGCCTCTCTAACTTACAATTTCAAGTGAGCAAATATTGCCTCTTCCCTCTCTAACTATTCCATGTTCTCTTTCATTCTTTTCCTCCTGTGTCCTCCAATTTCCCAAATCCTAGGTGAGCATCTTTTGACCTCCAGCCGTGATACTTCTACATTTGACTTCACTCATTACTTTATCCTGTTCTTACCCATCTTAATCCCCTCACCTCCTAGTAACTGCATAAAATAAGTCTGCTAAGGAGAAAACCAGAGCATACAAGTAGATGGTGTATGTCTGATATTGTTATATAACTTTATATTTTTATTTGAAAAAATGGACACAGAAAAGAGACAAAGCAAAAGAGACAAACAACAACAACAAATCCAATACGATAACATTATAGGTTTATAAAGTGAGATGGTTGGAATTTGATGGTAGTTATAACGGTATATTATTGCATATCATTACCTTCAAAGGGTTGTTCAGTTTAACAGATATAGGCATGTAAAATTGATCTAATCATATGAGTATTAAGTGTTCTTTTTCAATAGCTAATGTATTTAGTAATATAGTCATTTTAACTATCTTATGTACACCTATTTATTAATTTATGTCTTTTTACTTTTCCCTTCCCTCTTTCCTCCTTTCCCCTTAGAATACCTCTTTTTCTCTTTTTATGTTGCAACCACTGTCAAACTCTAATCATCCCATTTTGTAAACCTATAATGTTACAGTACAGGATTCATTGTTGTTGTTTGCTGGTCCCTTTAGCATTTTGTTTCTCTTTTCTGTGACCATTGTTTTATTTTTTATTGGCTTTATTATGAACTATTTAGTTTGACTATATTAGTCCTGATGATATGGGCAGTTATGTTATATAACTTTAAAGTTTACTCCTTTGGTCAGAGGAGCATGTTAGTGGCTACCATAATTTGTCAGTAGTTAAATTTTACTTGACAATATTGTTACTGCTAACTATACTAAATTAGCCAGGATATCATTCATGATATAATCAATATTTCACCCTTGTAATAACACTGTGATTTTATGGATTCATAATCATTACCACAGTCCAATACCAAAGGACTGGGTGCTGAGGCAAATAGTGATTTCATATCCCTTGCAAATTGGAGAATTGGGTTCTTAGGATAGCTATAAAGAGCCACTAATGTTTGGAGAACATCTCTGAAGAACAGACATCTCTTATGGAAGACTCAAAACTAGTGATAAAGTGTTCTGCAATAAGAAATCAACAAGTATCAACATGGAAAACAAAATAAACTAAAACAACAGCTTTCTCTTGTTTAGAAAATGATAAGACACAGCAGCAAAATGCAATCCTAGATCCAAGCCCACCAATGAAAAGCCTAGAGCACAATGAGATAGAAGAAATTGGAATTCAAACACTGGAAATTTCTAAAAACAAGCAGAAAAGGCTATAGAGATAATAATTTCTCAGGTACAAAAAGAAATGATGCTCAAAATTAAAAAAAATTAGAGTAGACACAACAAAAGAAGAGATGAGCTTAGGAAAATGATTGAAATCACAAAATACCAACATAGGAAAGAAATGGAATTCATGAAGCAGATCCAAACAGAGATCAAAGAGACTAAAGCCTCCTTTGAAAGTATACATCACAGATTGAATGAAGGAGAGGATAGAATATCAGATCTTGCAGATGGAATTGCAACTAGTGATCATGAAAAGAAAGATATCTTTAAAACAGCAAGACACTATGACAAATAAATACAATAGCTGCAAGGTGAAGCAAAGAAGAACAACATAAGATTGATTGGGATCAATGAGTAAACTGGAGACAGTGCAAATTCCAAAAATGTATTCTCTGGCAGAGTGGATTAAGAAGCAAGATTCAACAATATGCTGCATTCATAAAACACATTTAACTAAAAAGACCCTCATAGATTAAAAGTCAAAGAATGAGAATCAATATACCATGTGAAAAGAACCCTGAAAAAAGCACGGATAGCTATTCTACTCACAGATAATGTATTGGTTATGCTATGTCCCCCCAAGTCCTCACATACTTTTTCGATGGGGCTAAGTCTGGCGCTTGCTTGTGTTCGGTTTGCTGTATCTGCCCAGGGGTGGAGCCGACACACAGTGTAATGGAAGGCGGGTCTTCCTCTTGTTAGCTTCCGATTCCGCCTCTCTCTCTCTCTCTCTCTCTCTCTCTCTCTCTCTCTCTAGCACGGCTTGCGGCTTGCAGCTTGCAGCCGCCATGAACTGTAGCCCCGTCACCCCATGCTGCATTGGAGCCAACTTAAGTATGGACTAAAACTCCCGAGAAACTATAAGAATAAACCTTTCCTTCCCTAATTTTGGGCATCAGGTATTTTGTCTTGACAACGAGTAAAAAGTAACCAAGACAGATAGCATGAAATAAAAACCGGGACTTGTCAAAAGACACAAAGAGGGACACTACATACTTCTTAAGTGAAGACTCCAAGAAGAAGAAATAATAATGATAAAAATATATGCCTGAAAATCTGGGGCATCCAACTACATAAAACAAATTTTAATGGACATGAAGAAATTGAATAAGCACTAACATGATTGCAGTGGGGAACCTTAATACCCCACTCTCACAAGTAGATAGATCAATGAGACAAAAACAAACAGAGAAACATCAAAATTAAAACAAACCTGTGAACAAATGTACTTAGTAGATATCTATAGGGGGTTCCACTGCAAGACATCAGAATATACATTATTCTCAGTTTCACATTGGAATTATCCAAAATTGACCACATATAAGGCCATAGAACATGCTTAAGTAAATGCAAAGAATTGAAATTATCCTACATATATTATCTGACCACAGTGAAATAAAATTGGAATTCGACAGCAAAAGAAAACACAAAAAGTACATAAACCCATGGAAATTAGGTAACATGCTCCTAACAATCAATGAGTCACAGAGGAAATTAAAGAAGAAATTGAACAGTATCTACCATGAATGGGAAATGCAAAAACAAGATACCACAACTTTATGGGATGCAATGAAAGTATTCATATTAGGGAAATTTATAGTGATAAACTCTCACATCAGGAAAACAGTACAATTTCAAATAAACAACTTAATGTTTCATCTCAATCTTCTAGAAAAGGAAGAACAAATCAAAGCAAAAGCTTATATGGAAAAGGAAATTAAAAGAATTAGAGCAGAATTAATGCAATTGAGACTAACAAAATAATGCAAAGAATCAAAGAGCTGACTCTTTGAAAGATTAAAAAAATTGATAAACTTCTGAAAAAACTTAACAAAAGGATGAGAGAAAAGACTCAGGTGCAATCAATTAGAAACTAAAAGGGTAAATTCACAAAGAATCCAGCAGACATCCATAAGATCATCAATATCTATTTCAAGAAACTGTACTGCAGCTAGACAGACAGCACAGAAGAAATGGACAGATTCCTGGACATATACGAATTGCCAAACCTCAATCAAGAAGATATAAATATTCTAAATGACCTGATATCAGTCACTGAAATTCAACATATGATTAAACCCTACCAACAAAGAAAATTCCAGGCCTAGTTGGAGTCACTGTTGCATTCTTTAAGAAATTTAGAGAAGATCTAATGTCACTAATGCTGAAACGCTACTAAAATTAAAAGTGAAGAAATATTACCAAAACCATTCCTGGAAACAAGTATTATTCTGACATCTAAATGAGAGAAAGATCCAACTAGTAACAAAAAATAAAAAACCAATCTCCCTAATGACCATAGATTCAAATTCTTTAATAAGATACTGTTATTACTAAATATTGGTCTTATTAGAATGCAGCAAACCATCAAAAAGATTGTATATCAGGTTCAAGGAGGATTCATCACCAGGATGCAGGGATGGTTCAACATACACAAATTAATAAATGTAATACACTTATTAATAGTGCCAAAGAAAAAAATCATGGGATCAACTTAATAGATGCCAAAAAAGCATTTGACAAAATCCAACACCCATTCATGACAAAATACATACAGATAACTGAGAGAGATTGTCTTTACCTCACTCTGGAAGAAAGCTACCTATGACAAGACGAAAGCTAACATCATGCTAAATGGTCAAAAATTCAACATTTTCATCCTAAAATCAGAAACAAGATGAAGATGTCCACTATCACCACTCATCTTCAATATAGTTCTGGAAACATTAGCCAGAGCAATTACAAAAGAGAAAGAAATAAAACAAATAAAGCCTTCATACTGAAATATATCCCCAGTCTTTTAAGAAAAAAATTTGAGACAGTCTGACTTCATAGCTAAATTCCTCAGGCTGGCCTCAAGTGTGCAATTTTCCTTTCTCAGCTTTCCGAAGGGCAGGGACTACAGCTGTGCATGGACATGACTTGTCGTACTCATTAGCATTATTTCCTATGATCCTGTGACTCTTTTTATGAAGTTCTTCAAATTTTTGTCCACTAAATCTAGTAATTTGTTTCTCTCACAGGCACATTGTAATGACTGTTTTTTTTTTCTCATGTAAAGATCATATCTTCCTATTTAAGCAGATTTTCGAATTTCATTTGTTTATTTATGTATTTATTTGTTTATTTATGTATATGTGCTGGGAACATATCCAGAGGCCTCACACATGCTAGCCCTCTGTTCTACTGCTGGACTACATGCACAGCCCCAAACTGTGAGTTTTTGATGATGGATTATGGCAACTCTAAAAATTGAATCTCCCTCTGGGGATGATTATTATTAGTTTACTTGTTTATGACAAAATAGGCTAGTTTAAGTGAAGTACTTTTCCCCTAGCTACCTTATTTCCAGAGTGGGCCACCACTCTATGTTTACTGAATTCAAATTATTTTCAAAATGGAACATGTAGTCTCCCATTTTATTCCTCAATATCAATTGCATTTTACTAAAAATGTATAATTTAAAGGAAATTAAAGTATTCTTTCAGTTATCTGTCACTTCATAACAAAGAGCCTAGAAATGTAGGAAATTAGAGTGAAAATAATCACTTAAGTACAACTTACAGAGAATGTGCTTTGGCTAAACTCAGTGAACTCGTTTGTGAATAGGGTCTCTCAGGCAGTTATAATCATATGCCTGATATGGCTGTAATCATCTGAAAATAATTCACTTATGTACCTGGTTAATGTTATCAAGTGACTTCATATTCTACAAGTATGCATAGCTATGACTTCTTCCTACCAAAATATCATGAACTCTATGGGCTTGTAGTATGGCTCTAATAAGCTCAAAATAATAGGAAGAAATTTAGACACAGAGACATACACTAGGTATGAGGATGGAGAGAGAGAAAACTACTTTTTCTGACTGTGTCTTGCAGGTTAAGTCATGCTATTGTCCTCATTGAGAAGACCACAAGGTGTGCCAGAGTTCAACAAGTGGGAGTGTGACATGTTGGGAAGATTGCCAAAATATTTTCAGTTGCATCTCAAAAACCCCTGCAAATGTAAGTTGTTGGATTAGCAGAAATTATTTAACTACTTGAAAATTCAATAAATGTTCATATTATATTGTACTAATATTATAAAACCTGTAGATTCAGATTTTCATGGTCATGATATTTTTTCACAAACCATTTGTAATCGTTAATTGTGGTATATCAGCTTGACTTGAATTAAAAATCTTCTAGAACATTAGTAAATTTAGGTGTATTTGTGGAGAACTGACATGTAGAATGCAGGTTATCAAACTGAGATGGGAAAATTCAGTCTGGATGTGGGTCGCACCAAGACAGAGGTGGCTTGTAACCTAGATAGAATAAAAAAGGAAAGAAGGAAGTGTTTACCTGTTTTTGAAAGGGCTCTAGTAATCATCCTTGCCTTTGGATATTGGTTTCCCAGCTCTTCAGTTTCCAACACAGACTTCTCAGGATTCCAGTGCAGACTTAAACCTCATGCTCTACAGCAAGCTTCTCACCATCAACATTTTGACTGCTGCTGGATTCTCTGACTCTTCAGAATGCAGAAGGCCCTTCTGTATTCTTCCCTCTATGATCTCATAAAGCACCATCGCAAGTCTTTCACAATTGGTCCTGCAAGGCTACCGAATAAACCTCTTTGAATAATTACACATACATTGTATGTGATTTTGTTCCTCTACACCATCATACTGCAACACAGTAGTTTATTCATAGACACTTTAAACATGAACTAGGTGTCTTAAAACCAGGCTCCACATGGATAAGAAAGTATTGTTTGCTTCAGATTTTTTGTCAATTGAAATATTCTAAACACTTGATGATCCAATATCAAATTTTGGAAGCTATCTTATTATATTATTATCGCTACCCATGTCACTATCATTTTCTTTATTTTGTGGTGACAGAGATTGAACAGAAGGTCTTGTAAATTCAAGGCGAACCTTTACCACTACCACCCTAAGAACCTGATATCTTGAATCAATTTGCTTATCTTAAAAATTTTTTTCAGTTACATAACTAGTACATGAAATATTGTGTAGTATCAAACATTGCAGAATGCATAAAGTGAAAATTAAAACTTTTATTCCTCAAATCTTGTGCATTGCTAGTATTGATT